>JACXGM010016759.1:0-20228 GCA_016801145.1 Umbra pygmaea
CCAAATAGTACAGTAGGCTATATGAATCAAACAGCATTCCAGGTTTGAATTTAATGTATTCAGCAGTGTCGCAAAGGCGCAGCTTTCCGGACGTTGTCTATTCAAATACACCGGTATGGCGGTATATAAAAAATTCATATCATGACGAAAATAAATACCGGTATTCGGTGTGAACCGGTATACCGCCCAGCACTACTTCCAACCCCATTTTGGACAAGGAATATGTGTCAGGGAGTTTTATAATTTATATCTGGCAATGGGTAGACATTTAAAAGACTTGCCTTTACCGATTGATAGACATTAATTTGTAAATGGCTATACCTTGTATACATTCGATCCATGTTCATTGTCAATACCCACCCTAAACGTATGCCTGGTGAACACTAGCTTGCTTTGACTAAAGAAGATGAAGGGAATAGAAAGATTACAACTTTTTTCGATTCTTATGGGTTCCCCCAAAACTTTTCTGAATTCCCTACCTCCATCAAACAATTTTTGAACAGAAAAGGGATCAAGTTATACTACAGCGTGAAACAACTACAAGATGACTTTTCAACAACCTGTCGACAGCATTTTATATTATATGTGTGCCAAAGAGCCCAAGGCCTCTCTTTTGAAAATGTTTTAGATCTATATCATAATGATTTAGCAAATAATGATAATATGGTAGATTGTTTTGTTAGAAAATATAAAAAATATTTAAATGTATTAAGACCGTATAATCAGTGTGTATGCTCGAGACAAATGTTTAAAGAATGCCATAAATGTTAAACAATGTTTATTGGAAATAAAAAAATTACCAGGATTAAAAGTCTAGCCATCTTGACATATTAGGGTTAGGAGCGGGGCCAGAGCCCCCCACGATTGATGAATCATCCATAAACAGTTCATTATCCATTTCAAACGGAGTGTCAAGAGGTCTTTTGGGAGTGCTGTACCTATTTGAATCCTTCATATTTTTAATCGTTTGACGTATCTTATAACTTGGTAAACCAGAGAGTGGTATTTTTAGCTCTGCCATGGTTCCAAGAAAATGTTTCCAATCCAAAGGTCTCCTATCTTCAGATATCTTCTTACACTAGTCTGTTAGATTTTTAACCAAATCCATTATGTGAGATCCTCTTACAACCTTGCCTTTAAAGATGAATTCACCATTCTCAGTCCAACCAACCTTTCCTTTTGAATCTTTTATTTTGTTCATAATGTAATTCACATTTTTTCTACTACATACATTCCAATATATCAGTCATAAACACATCTTCAGGAGGCATATTAACATATTCAGGAATCTTGTTGCCATCTGATTCTACAACTTTTGGTAATGACAATGTTAATTGACCCATCTCGTTTTCACCCTGTTTTAACAAAGTCAAATATCTTTGCAAAAGACTAGTGTATTTCTTCACTTTGTCATAAGGATTAAGACCTTTAGCATCCAATATATCTCTAATAGATGTATCCAAATCATTCTCAGCAGTTTGTCGAATATCTCTGGGAGGTTGTTGTTTAAGTTTATCCAACTGATGTTGAGGTACCAAATACATTTTATTGGACATTTCTCAACCACCATGCCGGTCTGTAATAACACTGGTGATGAAAGGTACTGCTACACTAAGCAGTGGTACTAAGAATCCACCGGTTTGTCGTATTTTTTTCCTATTCTTTACAAGACTTGTGCGTTTGTTGGCAATGAGTTTGATGGTTGTCTTTTGTCTTTTTAACTTTTGATACTGCTTCTGGTTTAGTGGTATCTTGGCTTTGATGAGATTTAAAGCAGTCTCACAGAGGGTTAATATAAAATCTGAAGAACAGCGACCCTGGGTAGCCTTGCGTTGTTTAGGGGTAGCCACAACTAGGGCTCTCAAGAGAGGCAAGTTTCTTTTTAAACTTTAATCTTTCGCTATATAAATGGCTGGCCATTCCCCTGGAAACAAACATGAGCCAATCTGAGCCTTAAATGTTCAGGGGTGGTAGATTTAAGGTCAACGAGTAGATATGAAAAAGGTTTTCGGGTTGCATCTTCAAAGCTATTTATAAAATAAAAATTTTGACCCGGGTAGATTTGTTGAGCTAGCAAATCATTGATTTGAACCTTGTCTCTAGGGTTTATGAACAATACCAAGTAATTGGCGTTACATTTGTACCAAGTAAAGTACATTTTGTACCAAAAAAACATTTTGTACCAAGTAAAGTACAGACAAGTTTCGAAGATGAATATATTGTGTAAAGGCTCTGGCAATTTCAGGATGTTCACCACCGGCAAAAAGTATATCATCCAATATCAACAGGTTGTTTTTGTCAGGGGGTAACAGAACATCATCGCACAAAGAGTCAGGAATCCCTTTATTTTCACTTTCTTCATCAACTCATCATACAAAGGTTGATAACAGGAATAACACCACACAATTTTTTCAGGTTTCTGAGATAATACATGGTCAGCCTTCTCTAAAACATTTTTTCCAAAACAAGTTTTTTCACTGCTGGAAGGTCCTGCTATCAAGGCCGAAAATGGCAATTGTAAACGTGGATCAAAATTACCACTTTTTGCTAGGTGGTTTGGTGCAAAGCGTGAAGCTCTTTTCATCTCTGGCAATTGTCCTGTAAGAGGTCATCAACTCTTCACTAGTCCCATCCTTTATGAAACCCTCGACTAAATGTGTGATTGAGTCTAGGTTGATCCTATGACTGTTTTCATGTCTTTGAGTGATACCTTTGGCTTTTAAGAAAACAAGTTTGTTTTTGGTCTTAAATCCATAGTTTTTGGGGCCACATGATGTCCATTAAGTGATGTGATCACCCTCATCGAGCTCGTTTGTCAGTCCACCAAGATAATTGCTTAAAGGCGGTGTCCAAACATTTTGTTTGTTCACGTAAACAACCGAGTCTGTGTCATGGTAAAGCACACGTGTTTACAACATATCAACTAGGTTGTAGAGTTCAAGATGACCGTAAGCTGTCGTGAAGGCTACAATGATCACATTAACATTACCAGGTGTTAAAATCCAGTTCTTTTTATGTCTCCACTGAACCATAGCCACCTCCTGACTCAAAAATGAGAAATGTGAAGTTCCAAGAGTTCTGGCATGTTGAATTCACTCATGAAACTTTTTTAGGTTAAACCACTCATGCTCCCAGAACACTTCCACTTTCAATCTATACTCAATCTGTAAGATTTTCAGTCTGTCTTGAAACTCAAGGTATATATCACCAAAAGTCTTCTGGGTTAAGGCACATCTCATGTGGTAAGAAACAGTCTTTACAACCATGAAAGAAACACCCGTTGTACTCAGACTCTTGCAATTTCATCAATGACAGCGTAACCATCAACATGGTAAGGCCCAAACAGTTTATGGACTTTGCTAAGTATTTCAACCATTGAATTGATCCACTGGAATATGCTTTATATTGACAGCGATAGTTGTCTGGCGAGAGAATTGGTATACTGTCTTCAGGCATAAAGTGTGTTCGGTAGGTTTTTATGCAAGCTGAAGCTATAGTAGTACAGCTCAGGGGATCAATGCCGGCATCGTTTATAACCTCCTGTCTGAACCTAATACAGCCTTCTCTCAAAATAGCCACATCATTGTTACAGTAAATTTCCATCTATTTATTGAAATCAAAGACACCATGACGCACTCATTCCTGTCTCATACCATGCCATAAAGATTGTTCTGTCTTTGGTAGACATTTCATCAGCGCCTTAAAATCTGGGGTCAGGATAATCACTGACATGGTCAAGAGTCTCTTCAGAGGTTAAAAAGTGTGGAAAGTAACATTTATGGGCATCTTCAAATCCTAATACTGATGGCATGCTCGAGAGTTTCATGGGTATGAAGTTCAAGCTGTCAATGTACCTTTGTTTAAAGGCATGATCCTCAAAGCAAAGTATTTTGCTACCTTGGGTTATGAGCGAGGGTGTCATACCTTGGTCTATAAGCGGTTTCAACAGAAGGTACGCTATTTCACATTTGTAAATCAATCCAATAACTTTTTTTTTTTTTATTTTTTATGATTTTTTATTGTAAAACGTGGTTTCTGGTCAACTAATTCCACTTGGCAAGTTATTTCAATGCCTTATAGACATTCTGGATAAGTTTAGGCTTCTATACATTGTGTATAATATATAATCACACTGGTTTGAACTTCACTGCCTGTCGACACTCAAAGCATAACATAAGGTCTCTCTTCCCATCTACTGAAAAAATGAAGTAACACATTGTCCTAAGCTGTTTTTCACTCTATTCTGGTGAGAAATACCTTTCCATAGAGTGGTCACGTTAAAATCGACCAACCAGATCAGTAAATATTTAAACGCGTATCTGTTCAAAGTATGTTCTCTGTTTTGTTCAGTTACGCTCGCTTTGCGCATTGTGGTTGTAGTGCTCTCGGTTTTTGACGGATTATAACATAATTTCTCAAGATGGCAGATTCTAGCAAGAAATATTCAGTTACAGAGGCTTTGGTACTACTAGCAAAGGAAAATTGGACTATAAATATTCTCCCTGACTGAGACTCTGACGATTCCATTGGAGTTACATGACGAACCATTTCGACAACAACATGATACAACATGAAACAACGGAGCACCTGTACACCCAAAATTCCGCATCAAAAGTGTATGTAAGTATATGTTATGTTGTTATTTCACTATATTTATTATGTCTTTACATAAACATGTTATTATTTATTACTTCAAATACTGTTTTACTGCTGTATTATATGAGCACACAACTAGATAGCCGCTAAGCTAAACAATTGGCCTTCCTACATAATGATCATTGTATTATGATTTGTTATGCTATCGGTTCCACAAAAAAGCCCATACACTAAGTGAACACATTTATTACTGTATTATTTTTACATTTAGTAAAAATAACGTGTAATATGTTTGTTTTATTTATGTAAATAAATAAATAAGTAAATTCATGCATGTTTTCATTCCACGTAACTTAGTGTAATACTACAGCAGGTGTATTGTATCAATACAGAAATATTTGCCACGCTTCTAGCCGAGTGAAATTTTTTGTTTACGAAGCTAGGCATGTAATAACGACGCTATACCTGTAATAATGACGCTAGGTCTATAGTAACGATGCTAAGGCCTGTATTAACATAGTTGTTTCATAGTGTAACAACAAACAGGGTTTCCACTAATACTAAAGGTGTATTGTATGAATTGAAAAATAGTTGCCATGCTACTAGCTGAGTGAAATCCTTTGTTTACTAAGCTATGCCTGTAATAACAACGCAAGGTCTATAGTAACGATGCTAAGGCCTGTAATAACATAGTTGTTTTATACTGTAACAACAAACAGTGTCTCCACTAATACTAAAGGTGTATTGTATGAATTGAAAAATAGTTGCCACGCTACTAGCTGAGTGAAATCCTTTGTTTACTAAGCTATGACTGTAATGATGACGCTGTGCCTGTGAAACGATGCTAGGCCTATAGTAACGATGCTAAGGCCTGTAATAACATAGTTGTTTTATAGTGTAACAATAAAAAACATGTTTCCACTAATACTAAAGGTGTATTGTATAAATTGAAAAATAGTTGCCATGCTACTAGCTGAGTGAAATCCTTTGTTTACTAAGCTATGCCTGTAATAACGACGCTAGGTCTATAGTAACGATGCTAAGGCCTGTAATAACATAGTTTTTTTATACTGTAACAACAAACAGTACCTCCACTAATACTAAAGGTGTGTTGTATGAATTGAAAAATAGTTGCTACGCTACCAGCTGAGTGAAATCCTTTGTTTACTAAGCTATGACTGTAATGACGACGCTAGGCCTATAGTAACGATGCTAAGGCCTGTAATAACATAGTTGTTTTATACTGTAACAACCAACAATGTCTCCACTAAGTCAGACAAATACTAATAACAACATGTTTATTACTGTATTATTTATACATTCAGTCAACATACTGTGAAATGTGTATTATACAGTGAAAAGTGAATTTTAGTCAAATTTGTCAATGAATGAATGTGCATGTGTTGGATAGTGCTGGATAGTAATAAGAACAATTTCAAAAGCCCGGTTTTAGGGTACAAAGTGCATATTTTTTATTGCTAAATCACTGAAGGTCACCATATATGTATATAGTTTTAAGATGTTTACTTTTTTGTTTTTAAATTGTTGTTATCTTTTTTTTTGATATCTCGAACGGTTTGGCCGTGGCGAAGAAACAAATTTATGGCGAGACAAGAGAAACACGAAACGTTATAACGTCTGCATACATTAACACTTGTCCATATATCAAACACGCTTGCATGTAATAATATGAAACTCGGTACACTCGGTAGATCTCATCGGGCCGAACAACTTTCGTGCTCTAAGTTTTACGTCAGCCCAACAGGAAGTTGCTTATAATGGGTTGTTTGGAAAACGCTTGCTGTGGAATTTGAAGTACCACTCCTAGGCAATTCAATCAATCATCGCCAAAGTGGGTGTGCATGAAGTCAAGACATTGATGATGATAAACTGCGGACGGATTTTGGATATCTCGAACGGTTTGGCCCTGGCGAGGAAATTAATTGTTATGACTAAGAAAGGACATATAAAGCGTGTTATAACTTAGTTAGTTTTACCTATAGTTACAAAACTCTGTGTATATATATATATATATATATATATATATTGTTCTCCTCAAGCCAAACAACTTTCTAATTTATAGTCATTAGCTCAGAGGAACAGAAAGTCAGATATTTTGGTTTGAATAAGGATTTTCTGGAGAATATCCTCTCTCTCTCTCTCCCCTATCTGTCTGTGTGAGTGGGGAGGGGGGGCATTTGGGTGATCATATATAGGGTTATACTGCCCTCTTGTGTCCAAAATTATATTTATGAATGAAATCGCAATGTACGCGCACGTTATGAATGCCCGTGCAGTTGTTAGTTTCATTTTAAAATAAGCACCTTTTCTGGGGCAGTTTGCTTGAATTGTGAGTTCAATTCTTTGGAAATAATTAATTTAAATTATGATTAAAATGCTTAATCAGTGACTGCAGGCAGATGGGTGAAGTGTTTGGAAAATAACGTACTGTAGACTATACTAGAGGATGCGAGAGGGAGGTAATCGGCTATTTTACCTCCAGGGCAGGACATCGTAATATCAATTCAATACACTTCTATTTTTTCATACCTTTTTCATGCCTTGGACTACCATTGGATTATATTAAACTATACTTGTAAGAACCCAATGAATGCGCAGTGTTGTTACCGGTTGCTACGACAACACAAACAAACTTTTGCTAGTGCGCATGTCCATTTACATTTACGATCCTCTCAGAAAATAAAGTGCGTGTTGTCATTCACTGGGTGTGTTATTTTTAAGGTAACATTATTTTGTCGGCTATAATGCATCAGGAGCATGATAAAGTATAGCCGATAACATAATATATGCTTCCCAATACTATAGCGTTATACAGTTCTGTACATGACAAAATGAAAGCGCAAGTTAATATCACAGTCATCATAAATGTCCAAGGGTTGTCATTTTAAACGAAGAATGCGTTGCAGACGCAAAACAGGCAGCCGCATCTCGTTCGTCCAATGATTTGTTCCAAATCTCATCTTCAATTCTCCAAGTTGTACGTACAACGACCTGATGGTAAAGCGAACATCAAATGTGTTTAGCATAAGAGAATTATAACCTCAAATTAAGATTAACGTTTAAATGCCTGTACAAATTGCTACTGTCTACTGTTGAATTGCAGTGCCTAAGGCTGACTTTTCACTGATGCAATGACATCCACTTGCTAGCCTGTTCCATTTACGTGTTCTCCGAATGTTAAGGACCCTCGCCTAGCTTCTGAAGGACCTTAGTAAATTATATTGTAGTCGTTTGAGTTCAAATTAGTTTTTTTAATGAATTTTAATGCCTGAATATATGGACAGATTTAGGCTACATTTGTAATGTAAAGTCTACAATTGTATTCAATACTTGTATTCAAAAAAGTATAAAGAAATGTATTAAAAATGTTTAAAAAAAACAATGAAACGAAATTGAAATCACATATAGTGGCCTCTGGTTTATTGTATTACACAGACAATATTTATTTTACATTTGTAATATATAAAAAGTATTTGTTTCTAATTTTATCAAAGGCAATGAGACAGGAAATAACCCAGCACATGAGTAAGACTTAACCCAGCAAGAGGGTTAATTTTACCCACTGGTTGGGTCAAACGAATGACCCAGAAATTTGGGTTAAATGGTAAAACCCAGCACTTGGGTCAAACCAACCCAGCGCGTGTTCTGTCCAATAGTGACCCAGCGGTGGGGTTAAGGTTGGGTTATTTTTTAACCCAGCAGTTTTTAGTGTGTGCTATTACAACAGATTAATACATCAGATTGTCTAATTCTAAAAACATGATCAGTTATCAATTTGTGGGAATTTGTAATAATATCACATCGGATAGTAAGCTTATATGTTATATATTGTTCATCCAAAGCATCACTTAAATATTTAATATTTGTTTTTATTTAAATTAAACATTTAAGTTCTGGTCTATTATTTTATCTTACTGTTATATGATGCAATGACATTACAAGGTTAAACTATTCCTGTTTTTCATTGCACGTTTTTCAATGTAAACCAATATTTCTGTTTTTATATAGCCTATTTAAACCTTTAAAAAAATCGGGCATAACCTAAATATAGCCTATAAAAACAGGTTTGAAGAAAACAAACCAAATCAAAAAAGTTGGAGAACCACTGCTTTATGGCACGTTTTGGATTTGTGGTCAGCGCAGAAAACAGCGCACGATTCTTGAATGGTTTGAAAGTTAAATTGAAATGCTTACAATGGAATGGATGAGGAATCAACATTTTTATTAATGTTGATTAATTAACCCTTAACGTGCTCAAAAACTCTTGAAAATTTGCACACGGGTCAGAACCCGCGGCCATCAGAGCCGGGCTGAAGCTGGTACCCGGGCGTGGCAGGTGGGCTCTACAGCAGTGTTTTTCAAAGTATGGGTCCCGACCCACCGGGGGTCGCGGGAGATTAAAATTGGGTCGGCAAATATGTTTTCATAATCATTTTGTCCTGGTTCTTTCATGATTAAAATGTTATAGTTGACAGTACACCTCAACAGCCACATGGGGCAGTGTACTAAACTGAGCAGTTGTGTAGGTCAAGCGGGTCCTACAGCATGATTAACACATTGTGAAGAACACGGACGAATCGCGGAATCCAGGCATTAACGTGCAATTCAAGAAAATAAAAATATAAAAAATCCTAATCTTAAAATTCCAATACATTCAGATTATGTTATAATTACCATCGCATATCGCCTTTTCTGAAAGTAACGTGAATTTGTAAGCGCAGTGTGCTCCGAATGCGGTGTGTGTGTGTGTGTGTCTCCCAGCACGCGCCTCTCTATTGCGAAGTGCTTGTAACATCACTACTTCCTTCCCTTCTACACTAAATTCCCTAAAAAGAGACAGCACTGTTTCTTGGGAGTTCGTGCGTAACATTAGGCAACTTCTGTGAAAAATGTAATAGCGAACTTCCACGGATGGAGTGAAATTTGTGCAAAGAAATATGAAATGGTATATGCAGTGTGCGTTTGACTACTGAACATAGCCAGGATGCACCTCTATCGCTCCTATCTAACGCACGTTATAAAAGTATGTAGTCCATTCTAAATTGTCCAAAAACACAACGTTTGTTTTTCTCCGTTTCACTCACTTATCCAAATGCTTATGAAAATGATTAGACTACTATTTAAAAGGGAAACAATGACGAATATCAATAATTTGTCTATGTATATAAATCGCTTAAAGTAATTACCTTAGTCTCCCTCATTGAATTGGCCAAAAATTAAACAGATTTTACAGGGCCCTATTGGCTTACCTACATCAGACAAAATAACCTGTATGTTATAAAACAGTGTTTACCCAATGCCCTGGTCGTTAGAAGTAACAAACATAATTGCCATTTATTACACTTTAGTTTAACATAGTTAGTTAAAACAGCATCATGGATATTTTTTTTATCTGAATGCGAGTAAATTAATACAAGTAATCTAATATTTGTGGGAAAACCACCTCATCTTGGTTATTTTGGGGATTTTAACATGTTTTTATAAAACACAGGTATGTGGTGATAATACTGTCAATATTGAGAAAATTTATGTTGTACCTATTATTACTCTGGTGACAATTAGAACGTACATGTATTATGTTAATACACCTACATACAAATACAAATGATAGGAAAACGGTATATTTGCAAACACCTATTTTCATGACATTTGGGTCACGATGGTTTGTAATTTTGAAAATGTGGGTCGCCGGAAAAAAAGTTTGAAAAACACTGCTCTACAGCGCCCCCTGGAACGGGGACTCAAACACTTGTCCATATATCAAACATGCTTGCATGTAATAATATGAAACGCGGTACACTTATAGATCTCATCGGGCCGAACAACTTTCATGCTCTAAGTTTTACGTCAGCCCAACAGGAAGCCGGTTATTATGAGTAGTTTATGGGTCGTTTATGGGTCGTTGTAAATGCCTCCTATGGAATTTAAAGTACTTCTCCTAGGGAATTCATCCATTTGGCCCCAACGTCGGTGTGCATGAAGAAGAGACATTGAGGATGCTAAATTGCAAACAGATTTTTGGTATCTCGAACGGTTTGGCCGTGGCGAGGAAACAGATTCATTGCGAGAAAAGAAACACGAAACGTTATAACGTCTGCATACATTAACCGATCTTGATGAAACGTTAGAATTGTGTTCGTGCTAAGAGGCCGATCAGATAGATGTAACTATTTTAACTATAGTCAAAGTTATAGCGCCACCAACTGGCAGCAGGAAGTGTGGCACTTTCTAAATGCTTTTGGGAAAAGTGGGGTGTTTAGTTTTACCTACATTAACGACACTCAGTATATAAATTTGTCTCATCGAGCCGGACAACTTTGTAATTTACAGTCATTAGCTCCGACCAACAGGAAGTCAGATATTTTGGTGAAAGTCAGGGCTGGTGTCTTGTGTTTATTATATGTGGCTCCCAGTAAATTGTCCCAAAATCATACATAGGGTTATACTGCCCTCTTGTGTCCAAAATTAGACTACTAGAGTAGGCGAGAGGAGGTAATCGGCTCTTTTACCTCCAGGGCAGGAAATCTTAAAATCAATACCAATAACATCGACCCTATTGATGTTAGCTCTTGTTGGAAGCAACGTATAGTTCGCTAGCTTTTTTGCTGACATTTTAAAAAGGTAGCTAACTACATTACAGTAACTAACTAACTTCACAGCTTTTAGTCAACTAGCTGTAGAGAGACCTTGCTCATTAAAAAGACACAGATAGCTATAGTTGTTAAATGCATAGTCCTATTTAGTGCACACATGTGTTCAGCTGACAGCACGTAATGTACTAGGGATGCTCATTTCGGGTAATTTTCCCGACCGACAACCGCAACTCGTTTTCCAATTGTTAACCGTTAACTGATAAGATTATAAGATTCAATTGGCTTTAAATAAAAAAATGTAATTGACGAATGTCTGTGACCCGTTAAATTCACAGCTTTTAGTCAACTAGCTGTAGAGAGACCTTGCTCATTAAAAAGACACAGATAGCTATAGTTGTTAAATGCATAGTCCTATTTAGTGCACACTTGTGTACAGCTGACAGCATGTAATGTACTGTAGACTACTAGAGGAGGTAATCGGCTCTTTTACCTCCAGTGCGGGACATCGTAATATCAATTCAATACACTTATATTTTTTCATAACTTTTTCATGGTAGTTTGTTATTGGCCAAGACACATGTCATAAGATGCCTTGGAGGAACCCTCTCCCTTACCAATCAACTACCACAATACAATATTGACATCTCGTTCATCCAATGATTTGTTCTAAATGTCATCTCCAAGTTGTGCGTACAACGACCTGATGGTAAAGCGAATATCAAATGAGTTTAGCATAAGAGAATTATAACCTCAAATCATGGACAACGTTTTTTTCTTTTATATATTTATTGAGAATTAGCTAGCTAGTGTGCACATTGTGAACTACCTTTTGATTTTTCAACATTATGTTTTCCTTGTTTTTTCAGTAGCTAGCTAGTTTTAGCTTGTGCAGCTCGGCAGGTCTAAGGCAATGGCTATGGATTTCGGTCAGGACATTAGTGGCGAGGCAGAGAGGCATGGCATTCGGTGCAGAGAATGGGGTGGAAAATAACCACTAGTGGATTATTTGTTGTTGCAGCAATTCCAGAGTTTGGATTATGCAGAGAAGGTAAGGATCAAAATTCAAAACTGCTGGAAGACCAAACTTCACAGATTACTTGTCCCCCGCTCACACCAAGCCCCTTGGCTAATCCTTAGTAGCTAGCTAGCTAGTATGTACCGTAGATACTGTAGTAGCACCTTTTACAGTCTCTGAGTAGCGCGACATAATAATTACATTTCATTGGTTGTCTAAATACATCCATTGTTTATTTAGATAAGCATGTAAACGATAAGGAACAACGAAAACATAATATTTGAGGTTAGTGAATATGTTTAGACAATGAAACGGCGAGTTCATGAGTTCGCCACGTAATATACCATTGGATTATTTTACACTTTACTTGTAGGAACCTAATGAATGCGCAGTGTTGTTACCGGTTGCTACGACAACACAAACAAACTTTTGCTAGTGCGCATGTCCATTTACATCCATAGTTTTTTTAGATAAGCATGTAAACAGTAAAGAGCAACGAAAAGAAAAATGCTTGACATTAATATTTTTAGACAATGAAACGGAGAGTTAATGGGTTCGCCACGTATACCATTGGATGTATTAAGAGAACGAATTATACTTGTGCTCATGAACGTGCAGTGTTGCTACCGGTTGCTATGACAACACAAACAAACTGTTGCTAGTGCGCTTTAACGCTAAGTGTATTGCCCTAGATTATGTGATGTGGATGAGAACCTGTGGCCTAATGCAGAAAACTGTATTGTATTGGTGGATGGCGTATACAAAATCTTATATTTTGTGCAAAACAAAACATAACATATTGAAGTATACTGCATCGTGTCTGATTCATTCCAGTAACATATGTTGTGGGGTCTTCTGCTGTTGTAGCCGATCCGCCTCAAGGTTGTGCATGTTGTGGCTTCACAAATGCTTTGTTGCATACGGTTGTAACGAGTGGTTATTTCAGTCAAAGTTGCCCTTTTATCAGCTTGAAGCAGTCGGCCCATTCTCCTCTGACCTCTAGCATCAACAAGGCATTTTCGCCCACAGGACTGCCGCATACTCTAGAATTATTAATAATAACGGACCCTAATGTTATGTTTTCATTGTAATTCTATGGTTAAAATTGCCACTCAGTATAGTCAGTTTTAGGATTTCACAAGACTCTCAGAAAATAGTGCAGTTTTTGGTTGTTGAATTACAGGCAATGGGAAAAGGCCCTAATAGTGTAGTTACTGTATTAATTTAGTATACAAGTAATTTATATAAGTAATTCTATAAGTGTGCATATGTTGTTTTTTGTGGGCTTATTGAGATGGTGGAATGCCCACTTCCCAAATGCTGTGCACCGCTGTGAAACGCTGTGTCCGCGCTGAGTTGGTACTCATAAACATTTCTCAAGGTTGGCAGGTATGCAGCACGTTATGTACAACAATGTTTCACGTTAGTGCAGCAAGTCTTCGCTGACAGAGGGAGGTGCTACTGATGCTGAATGAAAAGGCATACTACTATTTAATGAAAAATATTTGCACACCCAGCCCTTCTGTTTAGATTGCAAACATCATGTACAGGTGTGGAAACAACTAAATGAACTGGAGACTGCCACAGCATCTCTCTCATTAACTGGAAATGTTAGAGTGCCCTACCCTCTAGTAATATTAATAATAACAGACCCTAATGGTATGTTCTCATTCTAATTCTATGGTTAAAATTGAAGAGGTTGCATTATTATTATTATTTATTTAATATACAAGTAATTTATATATAATTTTATAAGTGTGCATATGTTTTTTGTGGGCTTATTGAGATGGAATGCCCACTTCCCAAATGCTATACACCACTGCGAAATGTTGTGTCTGCACTGAAGTTATACTCAAACATTTTAAGGTTGGCAGGTATACACCGATTTTTATGGTAATTAAAGACACCAGGGTTGCGGTGCCACCGGCTTGGGCCCGCAATCGCTGCTCGCAGCTATATTTTATTTTGTCTTTTTATCTTACTGGAAAACGACATCGTACAAATAGATTTTCAGACCCATTACATGTAATGAACTAATGATGTGTTGCTTATTGTTTATTTAGTAGATGATACGATATGTTGAGTGAATAGTAATACAAATATTGTTCATACAAACTTGATGATAGTTGGATTATTCTAATTTAGTTAGTTTAGGATATAAGTTATGATAAACAAAAAAAACTGTAATTTACACAATGATTCTATATTCAATTAGCCATAATATCTGCAAGCTAGTCTTCAGAGAATTCCTGGATAATTCATGTTTTGAATAGCCGACAACCACTTTTATATCGGTCAATAGCACGCTCCGGGAAAGGATTATATGAAATGCCTTTAACATTTGCTTCCTTGTCAAAACCACAACCGAACACACAGACATTAGACATCATAGTTTTTCAGTAATGTATCTCTCACGGGCAAGTGCATGAGACAGTTAGAAAAAACTGTGTAATATTTTTTTTGGGATCGGAGATAAGACCAAGTGCCTTTGTAAAAAACGCAAAGCGCTATGGACCTTATAGTACTGTAACATTTAAATGGATCTATTTCCTGGTTTGAATACAGTCACTTTTCTTGGGGATTTGGCGGTCGATTTGAAAACTTTCAAACAAAAGAGATATGACCCTGTTTTGGGTGAGTAGTGGAGAGCCCCTGTGGAATTTTCCTTTAAGTCATAGATGAACTTAAATAAGTGGAATTTAATTCCTGGTTTAATTTGGGTTGATGTTATTTACAATAATCTTTAATTGATTTAGAAACCTTGATTTGGAGGATGTTTTGAATTTAATTATAAAATGATTTTGGTTGGTTCCATTGACACATTAAACTTAAACTAGAATAGGTACAATTTCTGGGGAAATTGTGTGAAGTGTTCTTGCCGCCACTAGTAGCAAGATTACCATGATGCTAGCATGATAAACCTATTGCTCGAATAATGCTAGCATGGTTTTATAAAGAAATTAGTATGATTAGCATGATGCTCAAATGTTTTTAGCAAGATATTACTATGATTAACATGATGCTAGCATGTTTTTAGTAAGGTATTAGCATGATTAACATGATGGTAGCATGATTTTAGAAAGATTTTAATATAATAAACATTATGCTAGCATGTTTTTATGCAGATATTTACATGATAAGCATGATGCTAGCATGTTTTTTGTAAGATATTAGCATGATTAGCATGATACTAACATAATAAACATGTTGCTAACATGATGCTAGTAAGCATTAAAAAACATGATGCTTACATGATGCTAGTAAGATATTAGCATGATTAGCATGATGCTACCGTATTTTTAGTAAGATATTAACATGATAAACATGATGCTAGCATGATTTTAGTAAGATATTAGTATGATTAACATGATGCTAGCATGTTTTTAGTAAGATATTAGTATGATTAGCATGATGCTAGCATAGTAAATCTGTTGCTAACATGATGCTAGCATGTTTTTAGGAAGATATTAGCATGATAAGCATGATACTAGCATGTTTTTAGTAAGATATTAGCATGATTACCATGATGCTAGCATATTTTTAGTAAGATATTGGTATGATTACCATGATGCTAGCATGTTTTAGTAAGATATTAGCATGATTAGCATGATGCTAGCATAATAAACCTGTTACTAACATCATGGTAGCATTAAAAAACATAATGCTAGTATGTTTTTAGTAAGATATTAGTATTATTAGCATGATGCTAGCATGTTTTTAGTAAGTTACTAGCATGATTAGCATGATGCTACCATGTTTTTAGTAAGATATTAGCATGATTAGCATGTTGCTAGCATGTTGCTAGCATGATGCTAACATGACACTATTGCCATGATTGACATGATGCTAGCATGATTAATAGTGTTTGGTGTAACTGTTTTGAGTGTTTGGATTGGGCAAAGTAACTGGGTAGAGTGTTTGGAGTGGGCGGAGTAATTGGGAAGGGTGGGTGGAGTAACTGGTTGGAGGGGGCAGATTATATTGGTAAAGGGTTTTGAGTGGGTGGAGTAACTGGGTGGAGTGGGTAGAGTAAATGTGGGGAGTGGTTGGAGTGGGCGGAGTAACTGTTCAATTCCTCAGAATGGGTGGAGTCAACGGGTGGACTGGGCGGAGTAACTGGCTGAGTTTTTGGAGTGGGCGGATTAACTGGGTGGAGTGAGAGGAATAACTGTGTGGATTGGTTGGAGTGGGCGGAGCAATCGATAGGAGTGGGCGGAGTAACTGGAATAACTGTGTGGATTGGTTGGAGTGGGCAGAGCAATCGATTGGAGAGGGCGGAGTAACTGGGTGGAGTGGGCAGAGCAACTATGTGGATTGGTTGGAGTGGGCAGAGTAATCGATTGGAGAGGGCGGAGTAATTGAATGGAGTGGGAGGAGTAACTGTGTGAAGTGGTTGGAATGGGCAGAGTAACTGGTTTGAATGGGCAGAGTGGGTGGAGTCACTGGGTGGACTGGGTAGGTTAACTAGCCTCAGTCAAACGGTTAGAATTACTGTCTGTGGAGAACTTCACTTTGAAACCAACCAATCACCAGTCATGTTGTAAAAACTATTAATGTTATGGCTTAAATAATTACAAGTTTATTGACAGCGGGTGGAGCTGAACATTTTGATATTAGATATGTACATGTAGCCTTAAAACTGTAGGAATGGCAGCAGTCTAAACAGTATGTGAAGGCAGCTGCTCTCACCTAAATTCCGGAAAAATCCAGTTTGCTACACATAGACGGTGGGCCGAAGCCGTTTTTCGTGTTGTTCATCGATCTCCATCGATAGAGTATACGATTGTTTTATGTACGACATTAAGTAATTATATGTAGTCAAAAAAAAATTGTTGGCAACTCTGGTTTGATCATATATTTTCACAAACGTATATTTTGTTTGTCAATCTGCTTAGGCAAATCGCGGGACAGCTCTAGTAGCTGAATCAATCTCGCGGGACAGCTCTAGTAGCTGAACCAATCAGATTGTAGTTTTAACGTCATCAAAAATACTAACCAATCGCAGACGGCCAGACAAGGACCCCGAAAGGGGCAGGAGTGACATAGCGGTAATGTTATATTGTAAGGCCTATATTTATATACCGGTATCTAATATTATGACACTTTATCTTGGATATGGAGGGTTGTATGCATGTTACTAGCTGTACATCAACAAACATCATACCCTTTTCAGTAACCAGTTGGATCAAGTTTGTACGAAGTTCTTTTAGAGTGGGTGAATTTAAATACAAAAGAAAGCCGATTTCACAAACAGATTAAGCATAGTTCTGTATTAAACAACCAACTTGAATGGAAATGTAATAGACTTTATTGCAGACACAGGTCTATATAGCACATCATACATTATAAATAGTATATATAAAAATTAAAGAAGGATCCACATGACATAAAAATAGCATATTGGCCCATAGGATATATAGGCTATTGTACCAATTGTATATGGACATATAGCTATAACAGCTTTTCAGATGGCTGACTAGGGGTTAAATTATGTGATTCTCTGACTTGTCCAAGCAACACATAAACCCCCACATCAGTTGTCTTAAGAGTGCCTCAAAAGTTGGCACTCTAGTGGAAACAAACAAGTGACTGGCCCTATGCCACCTACGGACTCGAAGCAGCAACCTCATTGCATCATTGTATGCTACCTTGAGCCTCTGCATACTCTTTTTCTTATAATTAGACCACAGTTGGGCAGTATACATCGGTGTGATATAGGATCTAAACAGTTAGCATTTCACACAGTCAGAATACATAGGGAACTTACTTATCAGCATATTAGCTTGGGATGAGAATAAATTGTACAGCACTGTCGATAGAGGTCTTTGTCATCGGTCCAGTCACCGGATATGACATGACCTAGGTATTTAATTTCCTCACACACAGCTAGAGGACTATCTGACAAATAAAAGGTTGGATTTGTTGATTTCCTGTCCTCAGCGCTTCTAACTATCATTATTTTACTTTTCTTAGCATTGTACTTTATATCATGATCAAAGCCATACTGAGAGGACACCTTTAGCATCAGCTGCAGCCCAGCACTATATGGACCGAGCAGAGCCAGGTCGTCTGCATAAATACGATTATTAACAATAGTATTGCCCACAAGACAGACAGTTTTTAATCTATTTAGCTGATTTGATAATTCATCCATATAAACATTAAATAAAATAGGAGACAAAATTCCTCCTTTCCGTACTCCATTTCTCACACAGAATGGAGAAGATGCAACATTGTCCCATTTAACCTGAAACGTTCGATGGGCATACCAAAACGCTAAAATTCTCACTAAGAATTTATGGGCACCTCTTTCTAGCAAAATGTCTATTGATCTTGCATTTTTGGTCTAAAAACAATAGGGGACGACAGCATTGTCTGTGTTTCAATGAATAGAATGTATTTTGTAAAGGCCTCGCAAAATGATTTGATAAATACCAAGCCTGAAACCTAGCATAGGTACATGGCCTATTGCAGTAACTTAATGTTTTTATCAGTACTGAGATCAGTGGATAAAATGGGTGCACTGTGAACACAGGTTTTGTGTAGCATCAACACAGTATGGCGGTCTGGGGCAGAGACAATGAGAGATCTGAAGAGGTACAGCATGGGTCGAGGAAGAAAACCATGTTCATCGACAGCGCTTTGCACCAGGACAGACACAGGAAACAATCATTAGGCCACATGAAGAGTCAACCAGATGTTCCCCCACCAATGGCCCATGGTTGGAAGATAAGAGGGAGACTTTGGGATTGACTGTATGACACTTCCCCCAGCCCCTGTCGGCATCTTGGAGCTTGTGTACTGCTCCTGTAAAAAACACAATGTGTCAAAGGGAGATACACATGCAAAGGTGTCTTTGTGTGGACTGTGAGAACTTCCCAAATTAGGTATCAGTGTAGGCATCTTTCTAGCAAGTGGAAAGAGAAATGTAAAATATATTTAGTTTTAATTGCTTTGTTGTTTGATGATAAAATTATAAGATTTAGGATAAATATTTTAATGTAATGTTATTTAAAACATGGTATCTCTTCCATGACTAGCTATTAGGATATCTGCGTTGATGTATAACCTATTTAGGGCCCAATGGTTTCCCCGTTGCGGAAAACACGGACGGAATCGGGAATCTATCAATACAAACGGAATTTACTTATAATACGGAATCTCGCAGAATTTGCATATTTTCGAGCAATTTATATATATTTTTTCTATATTCCAAATATATTCCAGTAATATTAACGACTGCCATTGAGTTTGTTCTGATACAAAAGGCAGAAAACATGGAAGTTAATTTGCGCTCTATATTTAGGCTATATGCAGTGTGTTTCTCTACCGAATTTGGCCAGCATGTGCTCCGTCATATATTTCAAATGTTGTAATCCGCTTGATAATTGACAGCTATTAACAACGATATTCACTCCATTCTAAATTTTCCAATCAAACAACGCTTGTTTTTCTCCATCCAATCACTTATCCAAATGCATATAACTAGGTATAGGCTACTATGTTCCTTCGCCTGAAGCAATTCTCTGACGGTCTTGCTTATCAGGCAGCTCGCACTCAGGGAGAGCAAGGTCGAAATAGCGGGACTGCTGCTGAATGTTATGGCTTTGTCTACATGATTGCGCCTATACAACTTCTTAAAATAACGTTTAAAAATATTTTTGTTTGTCGTTGTTCCACTTTTCTTCCATATCTTAGGAAATCTTTGTCTACTCTTTTATTTTTTATTGTGGGTATAGATTCATCTGTAAGAAGAAATACTGTGTTATTATCGTGACTAATATTTCGTGAAATAGCCTTCTGCCTGTCTAGAGTACTTTGATCATATGGAAAGTAAATTTAGCAGTATTTACCTGACCCACATTACACCTGGAATCTTGGATGCCGTTGTTGTTTCTCGACTTCGGATAGGATTCCTGCTGGAAAATATTTGGTTGTGTAGTTTTCTTTAGAAAAGAATTCATCGTGATTTCTCCAATATTTTACACCATAGAAAATGCTTC
>JACXGM010016761.1:0-20226 GCA_016801145.1 Umbra pygmaea
CTCATAGGTGTTGAGCCTCGTGTTAAATAACCTTTATCGAGTGGAATAAACTTATCTTTACTATGAATATGGGGTGCATTATATGCCGAATGACAATAACCTATAGCCCTAGAATGTCATTGTGAGGTTATTATAATGCGTTTTTATTTTGGGAAGATAGTGAAGGCCTAGGTGTAAAATGCACGGCCCGCCACTGCAGAAGACTGGCTGGGGTTAAAGGTCAAGGGTTAGGGGTTAGGAGTTGCCGACCTGTGAGCACTCCGTTCTTCTCATTGGGGTCTTTCCAGCTGACCTTCAAGGACGTGTCTAGGATATCAGTGAAGCTCAGGTGACCGACGGCACCAGGTGCTGGACACGCATGCAAACACACACACACACACACACACACACACACACACACACACACACACACACACACACACACACACACACACACACACACACACACACACACAAACACAGTGGGTGTAAAGTAAATACACAATCATTTACTTCGTGCCTTTCAACTTGTTTTACTTGACCACTGCCATTGCTTGAATGGATTAAATGCCTGCATGCTAACGTTGGAAAAAAAATGTGTGTTGTTGTCACGCCCAGCCATTGAGGCTGGCAGGAACGGACTATCTGAACTGAGATACAAACTCATATAAGATGTATTGTTCTTTATTGTTTGTTTTCATTCTGTGCTAGTGCATGGTGTTTTGTGTTCTGGTTTTATGGGTGTATGTTTCTTTATGACTGACAGCTCCTCCAGTTTTTATTTATTTTTTTAACGTAATTACTGATTACGTTCAGCCGTGTTTCTATTAGGGTGCGCTTAGTATAAAGAGGGCTGCTTAACTGGAGGGAGCTGTCGGTCATTGATATCTGTTCGGGAGTGTTGGGATACTTTGTTATTGTTATATCGGAACAGGAGCCACGTTATCGATGTTTGTGAGAAGTGAGTCCGAATAGTTTATATGTATTTGTACTTCGCTATTCCGTGTACCCTGCAGCCCGGTTTTAGAGGTTTGTGAGAAGTGAGTCCAAATAGTCAATTAAGTATATGTATCCAACTCTTCAGTGTACCCTGCAAACATCTTGTGTGTCAGCCCTGGATCTTTGAAATATATATATATAAAGTATCTACAACGAACGATCCATCTGCCTTGAACTCCCCCTCTCCGTTACACCTACACTCCAAGCGTGACAGTTGTACAATTTAATAAAAACAACAACAACAACATAAAAGTATGCATGCCATTTAAATGATTGTATTAATTTATTTTTTACAAAATTATATTGACTAATTTATTTTGTGTGTAATATTGTTACCTCATTTTCCAAAGGATACTTTTTCATGTGCTTTAGGGCATTTGTTCTCAAACCTCTCCTCGGGGACCCCCATCCGTCTCAGTTTTTTTTTTTTTTGCCCTAAACTAGCTCACCTGATTGAAGCAGGTAAGAGCTTCACGATAAGTTGACGAGTTGATTCAGATGTGCTAACTCTGGGATACATCCAGTATATGGCATGGCTGGGGTCCCCAAGGAGAGGTTTGAACACCACTGCTTTAGGTTGAAAAAATGAACTCACTGTCTTCATGGGTGCGTATCCTCTGGGGGGGGCTGCGGGGGCCATCTCCAGGTGTAGTGAAGCACAGGACTGATGTGTAGTACTCAGTAAACTTCTTCAGCCCTGTCACGTAGCCCACGTGCACGCTGTCCTGGAAGTTAGGGCTCACCGTCACCATTGTAACATCGTCCTCCTGTCCCGGCTCCCACGCCAACAGCTGGAAACGGAAGGGGTCACAGGTCACAAAAATGCGTAAAGCAAAAAAAAATTTGCTAGGTTCAACAGACGCTGTGATCGTTCTACCTGTCTCAAAAGACCTACTGGAGCAACAGGGAATTCTTTCTGCATGTAGTTTTCATTCTGACCACCAGAGTGCAATGTGAGCCAGTAAAGGGGACATTTGAGATCCTGTTTTCAGTCAGTCCCAATTAGCTTCCTGCCGTTGTCCGTGTCCAATCCCCTGAGCCCTCCCTACCTAGCGCTTTGATGTGTGATGATCTGAAGAGTTTGGAGGAGCAAAGTGAGACTCTAGCCCCGCTTATATTTTATATATATATATATATATATATATACATATTTTTAAAGCTTAAAGTTCAAGACCAGCATGCTGATTGGCTAAATTACGTGATTTACTTTAACGTACACATTGACTTTTTTACTGTTCTACCTGCGTTAAATGCTTTGCAATAAGGGAGATTATAAATGGTTGTTGATGGCCAATACAGAATGGGTCAGGGTTGTATATGAGCACCCTATTGTAACACCCTATAACAACCTTTATTCATGATATACTGGCCATATACCTCACCACCTCAGGCCTGGTTATTTATGTATGGTTGTGGTAGGAGCTGGCTCTGCTCACCTTGTACCCCTGGTTGATGCCATTGATGAACTGAGGACTAGGGGCTGACCAGGTGAACCTAACTGTAGTTGAGTTAACAGGCTCAGCTTGTACGTTACCAGGTGGGATAGTTGGAACTGGAGGAGAGAGAAAACACAACATGGAGCAAGGCTTGGTTTGTTCCAGACAATTCCACTTTGGAATGCATTATGCGTATTGCCATTCATCTTCACGGCTAAATTTAGGAGGTAAACGTCATTAAATTAATGACCCTTGGTATTTTCCAGCATACTTTATTATGGAAAGTCTAGGTGCCGACCCACAGCCCTCCACTACACTGTTAAGTAGCTCTGCAACACTCATAAAACGATATCCAAAAAGGATGGTGCAGCTGTCCCCTTTGGAGAACACCTTTATGGTTTCCAGTGAGAATCCTTTTGGGATCCAGTGAGAACTCTTTTAGGTTCCAGTGCGAACCCTTTTGGGTTCCAGTGAAAACTCTTTCTGGTTTCAGCATGAACACTTTTGGGTTCCAGTGAAAACTCTTTTAGGTTCCAGTGCGAACCCTTTTGGGTTCCAGTGAAAACTCTTTCTGGTTTCAGCGTGAACACTTTTGGGTTCCAGTGAAAACTCTTTTTGGTTTCAGCGTGAACACTTTTGGGTTCCAGTGAAAACTCTTTCTGGTTTCAGCGTGAACACTTTTGGGTTCCAGTGAAAACTCTTTTTGGTTTCCGCGTGAACACTTTTGGGTTCCAGTGAGAATTATTTTTGGTTCGAGTGAGAAAACTTTTGGTCACAATATAACCCCACTGACAATTCAACAAAGAACCAAAATTGTCATACTGGGAATCATAAAATGGTTCTCCTATTGGGACAGCCACAAACCCTTTTGGAACCCTTCTTAACCTACAGTTAACCCTAGCACCTCGAGGGACTCACCTCCCTGTAGGGTCCACTCAGTGACCTTCTGGCTGTAGGTGCCCCGCCCTGCTCCATTGTATGCAGCCACCTCGATCTCATAGTTGGTCCAGATTATGAGCTCCTCCAGGAGAAGATTGGTTTGCTCTGGCTTGGTGATGTTCTTCATCTGACAGTCCACTGGAAGACCTGACAGGCAGTACCTGGATAGAGGGCAGGAGATACGGTTAGAGAACACATGAGGATATGTGACATCCCCCCCAGCCATCGACATGGATCAGTCCGCTTCATGTCTTACCTGACAATGTATCCCTGGAGCGGTCCATTCTGGTGGTTCTCTGGGGGTGGCTGCCACTGGATCATGATAGACTGGTTGGTGCGACCGCTGGCTATCACTGTCTGAGGGGGGGCACTGGGAGGCTCCTCCGGTAAGGACAGTCTGAAAAAATAAATAATATATATATATAGAAGAGAGAGAAAGAAGAAGAGAAAGACCCATTGCCATAAGAAAAGCTGTAAATGTAACCAAAAGACAGTATGTTGGTTTATTCATACTTTAGCTATAATCACATAGGTAGCATATTATTGTATAATTAAGAATAAATCCTATCAAAATGTTGGTGAGTATCTTCTGATTTTTCTTAATAGTTAGTATAATATTATTTTCTTCCTTGCTTTAGCATTGTAAAACGGACTGCATGCTTCCCATGCCAACAAATTCCCTTAATTTTTAATTAAAGTGATTTGAAAGAGGGAGAGAATGATCGAGCAGAAAAACATAAATGAACAAGTGTTTCTTCAGAAGTCCATGTGCTTTCGTCACTGTGTCCTTTAAGAAACAGAAAGGGAACATCTGAGCGAGAGAGAGTGTTTCTGAGTGTGTACATGAAGGCAATATGGAGGAGTCATTGTTACTGATCTAACTAAGTGTTGTCACTGACTATACTAAAGTAAAACACTCTGCGATATCTTCTCTCAAGAGAGCAGTGTCTCCAGCTCAACTACCATCAAATCCTTAATGGCCTGCATCCCCAATGACTAGCCTAGTCCCTTCCAGAATACCCCAGGCCCCATCAACCGTGGTTAAGATTTGTGCACTACAAAGGTCGCAGGCTGGCATTTGGGAGGCGGCGGTGGTTAAAGCGGGCTAACTCTGCTGGATGATTCCAGGGAGACTTTTCCTTTTCTTGAATCAATTTGAGTTGACATCTTGATTTTTTTTATTCCAGCTTCTGTGTGTGGAAACAGAACAATGATGCTGCTGGGCGGCAGAGGGAGGGAGGGGTGAGAGGGGGAGACATGCTGGAGACAGCCCGGTGCAGCTGTGATGTCACTCCCCTGTGGAGAGTAGTCGATGCTTATTGTGATCTGATCTAGATGGGATGGAGAGAGAGAGAAAGCGAAGGGAAAAAGCTGACAGGGCTTGAAGGAATGACTGACTGAATGAGTTAGTGTGTATCTGAGCATGTGTGTGTGTGTGTGTGTGTGTTTGTGCTAAACTCACTATTTCAGTTGGTTGGTTTGGTCGCTTGCTACAGTATGTGAGGATGAGAGGTATGTGGATGGATGCCGGTCTGTGTTGTAAGCGCGCATGTGTGTGTATTGAGCGGTTTTCTGAGATGTCTGCAGCGGGATTCAAATTTCTGTTTGAAGCTCTCACTCGCTCTGCTCTTTTGTATCACTCGTAAGCCAACGTGAGATGGAGTGAGTGAACGAGAGAGAGAGGAGAGAAAGCAAGACTTTAAAGGAGAAAGAGATGAAGAGAGACTTAAAGAGAGATAGCTTTCCCCCATGCTATTTCATGTAGCAGAATTCTACAGGGTCAGACCATACTTTTCTCAATAACCACCTTAAACGACAATGTATAGCACCCCATCTCAGTTCTGATGTCATCCTCATGTACCCTCATGTCTTCCCAAAAATACCACTAATCTCTAAAAATCAAACACATGCAGTGAGTTTAGCTAGCTTGTCTTAACAGTAAAAACAACTGCTGGAACTTTTAAAAGGCTTCTCAATGTGTCTACAAGGGATCTTAAACTTTCTGACACAACCGAAGTGACGGTCAGGTGAGCAGCTGATTGGTGAAGCATGTGGATCCACTGCTTTGTCTGTTTCAGTAGAATAGAGGTCTCTGGTCTTTCTTCTATTTGCAGTAAAGGAGTCATCAGCTGAAAAGATGATTTTAGATGGATGATTGTGTGACGTATGTTTCTTGATGACCCTCTGTCTGGCTTTCACAAAGAGCAGTGATGTGGTTCGCTACTTCCATTTGGCTAACATGGTCATGCAGTCACATCCAAGTTTGTTTGCAATAATGACAAGTTAGTTTGGGTATATTTTGAAGTCATAAATACTGGTCCTACAAGTACTGGTAGTCTCCAACTGCTAGATGTAGAATTGGGTGGCATATACTTGCTCAGCAAGAAATTGTTTGCATCGGAAGATTAGTAACTTCTTCAAATGCTATGACAGCATAAAATGTGCACTGCCATGATATTGGTATTTCACCATACATATCTTCCCTATACTTTATGCACACTCAGTATCCTGTTTATTATTACACCAGCACATTCATGAAAATGGAGAGAGTGAATAGCTTGTAATAGAAGGCAGGCAGACGGGCAGAGGCTTTCAATTACGTCCCAGTGAACAGTGAATGTTTCCTTGATGTTGTCTTCATTTTCTTCTAGATTAACATATTGCCCCCCCCCCCGTGTGAAGACTACTGATAAAAAAAAATGTATCAGTGGGATTGACAGAACGGCACCCACCGCTCAGTCTCCTTGCTGAACTGACCCCTCCCCACATCGTTGACCGCGCACAGCCGGAACTGGTAGGAGCGCGCTGGGATCAAACCGCCCACGGTCACCCCGGTCGACTCTGGTTCAATGTTGGCCAGGAGCACAGTCCATGGGGCATCTGAGATGGACAGAGAGCGAGAAAGAAAATTAGAAACTGAGTTAAAGAGAGAGAGAGCACAAGAGAGCAAGACCGTTAGGAATGGTGTTAAACAGACAGAGGGCGAGGTAGACAGACAGGCAGGCAGTGAGGGACTGGCATTAGCAGACATTTCCATCTGAAGATCTGCCTGAAGGAACAGCTTGGGTCAAGATGAACTGAAAGATTGACTCCCATGTACAAAGCCTGGGGAGGTCAAGCTTGCCAGCATCGTAAACTGTGACTACTGCATTGCTAATTTTCCTGGTCTGTGGTCATCAACGTGGCATCTATCTACATGCATTCATCTTCACCACTCACTGTTCTCCGAGACCTCCAGGATGTAGCGGATCAAGGGGCTGTTTCCATCGAAGGCCGGAGCCCAGGTTAGGTTGATGGAACGCTTCTCTACGTGACTGAGGGTGGCAGCCGGGTTCTCTGGAGAGTGGGGCAGCTGCCTGTAGTGGGCGTGCGCGGAAGGTGGGTGGGGGCATGAGGGAAACAGAGAGAGGGATGGAGACGAGGGCAGAATGTTAAGGTCCTAAACATCTAGTGATCCTGGTTGTAAATACAATAAATAGCAGGAAGGACAGGGTGATGGATGAAGGGGAATATAAAAAAGCATTAGATGCCCCTATTATACAGTAGCCAAGGATTACACAATAACAAACTGCCAGAGAACCAGGGGGAAACAGAGAGAGAAGAAAGAGAGACAGAGAGTGTGGGGGGAGAGACAGGAGTGAGGCAGGAGAGAGTGTGGGACCTCAGTGAAGGAATATGCTGATAGGAGCATCATACAAAGACAGCCAGAATGAGTGACCAATAATCAAATGAGAAAAGCGGTTAACCTGACTCGGAGGTGAGCACTGCGTGAATCGTTGCCCCCTACAGAGGTCACCCTACAGGTGTACGTTCCGATGTCACCCGACCATGTCTGGGAGAGGTGAAGGGTCCCGTCCGGGTCCAGACGAAGCCTTGGAGACGTGCTGACATCCACCACCGAGCCACTCTTTTCCCACACGTACCTGGAGATGAGGACACACAGACACAAGGTTAGCATAGCAACTTAGAAACTATTGACATTTAATCTCTGTAGGAAGTGTTTTCTGAATTCTCTCTGTAACTCAGAATCTTTACTCTGAGCAGATGCTTAGACTGTGTATCTTTCTGTTCCTATGAACCTCTTCATTCACTACCTGGAAATGTTCGATCTGCAACGGTTTGATTTGTTCAAGAACTAGCATGACCGATTGAACTGCTCAGCTGGTGGAGTCCTACATGTATGGTGCTAGGAGGGATAACAACCGACTGTATGTTTCAACTGTTGCTTCGAATTAAAAATGTCAGCTAACTTGCATTTAAACAACACAATGAATGTGGGACATATGACCTATGTTTTGGAACCACCAAATTTGCTGTCCCATGGGTAGCTTTACCTGACAGACACACTGGGGTCATGGGTCACCCCACAGGACAGGACAGCCTTGGTCCCCTTGATGACACTCTGGTCAGTAGGAGGCTTGGTGATTCGGGTCCGTGCTGGAAAAACACAGATGACGCAAGATATAGTGAAGTTTGTGCTGTGATACACCCCGTCAACTTTATTCTTTTTGTAATTTAGCAAATGCAATTATCCAGGTTGACTTACAGTAAGTACAGACCAGGGACATCCTGTTGAGCAACTTTACTGTATGTACACACCGCCACCGACTGGAGCTTCAAAAGAAGCTCTGGCCTTCCTGTCAAGGACGGGGAAGCTTTTGACGCTTTGGCCTCTCTGACGTGGCAGGACATTCACATCGAGGAAGGAAGACTAGCATACGTACTTAAATTCCGATTGGTTGAACTGCGTCATACCTCATTAGCATAAAGTTGAACAAACTTCAACTTTCTGCTTGACGTTCTTGTCGCTCAACACGCCCAACATGCCCAAAAGGTGACGTTGACTGATTTGCCGGTCCTTGCAGCTGAGAGAAGCCGGCTTCCTTTGAAAATAAATGACTTCCTGACCTCCTGTCGGCAGTGGTGTGTACGTATAGTAAGACAAAGTGCCTTGCTCAAGGGCACTGACATTTGCCCTACTCAAAATTTGAACCAGCAACCTTCCAATTAAAAGTCTAATTTTCTAACCAAAGGGCCACCCAGCTTGGATGTACACTTTTCACAGTAAAGTTGCCCACAATGCTTTTCCACTGCCTTTTCCATGGCGGCAACATTAATGAGAATGACAAGCTAAAGGAATAATGGCAAACCAAGTACATTTGAGAAAAATACTTTCATGAAGTTAACTATCTTCATCAGGTATTCATTTCAATGGCATACAATGCAATGGAGGCTGGAGGAAGTGTTCATATTATTGTCTGGAGCAAATGGAATGGTATCTGACACTGTGTTATATGTGTTTAACTTCCTTCCATTTACTCCAGTGCAGACAAGCTTTGTCCTATCCAAATCTGCAAATCAACAAGTGAAGTGGACTCATTTGGACTGTTAGAAGTGAGTCCCTGGTTCTCTCCTCTTCTCACCCCACACCACCAGGTCAGCAGCTGCTTCGTCGATGCCTCTGGAGTTGCTGGCCATGCATGTGTAGGTCCCAGCATCTGACAGGTGGGAGGGTGAGATGAGCAGGCTACCCGACTCCAGCAGGGTGAACCTGGGCAGCTGCACCGAGCCACTGGCCAACACTCGCTCCCCTGGAGAGAGAGAGGACAGAAAGAGTTAGTGAAGCAATGAAAACCAAATGGAAATGTAGGCAGAGAAACAAGTAGCAATTACACTTTTTCTTGATTATTTAAAAATGTCACTGAACTGTGAACACTATTTTCATCAATAAACACACTTTCAAGTGCTTTAGTCACAGAACATCAACCCACTGTTTCTATCTTCAGAGAGGAGGTTGCAAATCTGTTCAATGTTTACAGCAATCAGTGACTACGCTAACCAATTTTTTATAATGGGTATAGATCAAGGCAACTTTCTGTTGTTGTATTATTTCTTTACCATACTGTATATGTTCCATCTGTAGAGATGATATGAAGTTTACAAAAAACACAGGACAAAAGTATAGACTGAATGAGTGTGTGTGAGAATATTTGTGTGTGTAAGCGTTGAGTGTGTAAGTGTAGATGAGAAAGCGTCAGTCGCCGCAGAGTGTTTGATTATGTGCCAGGTTAGTGTACGTGAATGAGCTGGAGGGGGGTTGTTGTGTGAGTGTGTGGGTGGGCAGAAGGACTCCAAAGTGCAGATCAGAGTGCAGTGCTGAAAGTCAGAAAGTTTATTAGTCGGATAGCCTAGGGGTTGTTGCGATTGTTGTGGTGATTTTCAGTCAAATACAAAGCCTAAAAAAGTTTTCTTTAAAATATATTTCAATAGTAATGTGTGTAAACTAAAATGAATACTGCCTACCTTTTCTCAAATATTATTCTGGAACATTTTAGCCAACCCTTTTCAAATCCAACCTATTACAAATAATCTATAATAACTATGCTCTAAACATTGATCATGCTTACATACAATTCTATGAATACATGTTATAAATGTTCAATCAGTAGGTTACTGAATATCACTTCAAATAGCAAATACTGCACAATGATTTAGGTAAACCACCAATAAATTAAGCTGTTTAATGTAACTACTCACATTTATAAACAGAGATGTGTGTGTAAGGACAGTGAAGAAACAATTAGCAGAGACCTTTTTAAAATACGCTAGATGTATCTCATGGTATCTCAACTAAGCTTGTTCAACAATGTCCATATTAGGAAAGTCAGTTTTGTATTTAATCAGATGGATCCAATCACATTGCAGTAGTGTCACATTGAAGACTGATTGTCATGTCCTGTCAACAAATGATATTATACCTAGAAACAATACAGCCCTCCCTACAGGATTGAATTTTTAACAATGTTATGCTGGCATGTTAAAAGGATTTAAAGACAGCCACATTGCAAAGATGGCCTCAAATCTGCAGATACCCTCAATTGTCTCCCTTAAAGTATAGCATTATAGTCTCAGATCTCAATGTATATAGAAAAACTTTACACACTGTAACATGCAAATGTACCCTTGTTTATGTTATTGCCAGTGAAAGCCTGTTAGAGGTTGCAACAGATGTTGGCGATGATCCAATATTGCCACAGCCAGATACATAATACCATAAATCAGAAGACTGAACATCTCACCACTTGCTCTACCATACACAACAGAAGGCTTGTGAAAAACCTAAAAGAAAAAGTTGAAAAGGGCCTGACTTCTTATGAGCAAAAGAAGCGATACCAGATAGCTTCAGCCTTAGAGACACGCTTTGAACTGGCATGGTGCAATGCCACTGACAAGTCCGTCTTTCCTGCAGAAATCAATCATATTACCTCAAAGTTCACCTGCACAACACAGTATGTCAGAACTCCTATTCACCAGCAAAGAAAAGGCTGTTAGACACAAAATCGATGTACTAACACAAACAAATAAATTGATGATTTCCTCAACACCATATCTTCCAACAGCTACTGACATTCTTACATTCTGAAATAGACACGGTTAACAAATCCCCGACACTGAGCACTGTTGCTGCTGCTACCCACCAAACTCAGTTTCTTTAGATGTTGAGAGGTCTTTCTGCATTGAACAGGCATACTTTTAGCCTAGATCTGGGCACAACCACTACATTAATCATTAAATCTAGTTGAAGAAAAAAAGGTCTATCCAATGCTTTCAACAATATGTATTTAAATTTATTGTATTATTTGCCAAAACAAACAAAATCCATTCCAACTTTAAAATGGTTCCTATAGAATAAAAAAAAAATCATCAAAAAGTAATTTAGGTTTTTGAAAAAGTAACTGAACTGAATGAAGGTTTGCTCTTATGTAATCATCTACAACATTGTGAACTTCCGTTACATTTACAAACTATTAGCCGACTAGCCATATTTAGTGACTGGAGTTTAAGACAGACTAGCTTTCTGCTGTCTGCTTGGACTTGAACTAACCTATACATGTATGTCTGTGCACATTTATCTAGTTGTGATGCTTTGATTAAGGCCAGGTACCACCCTCTAATAGGTTTTTTTCTCCTTTAGTCCATCAGACTGAAAGTTTACCAGTTGAACGTACCCATAAATACAATATATTTTTGTATTACAAGTATTATTTATTTAACAATTTAAATACGCAAATTAGGAAACTTTCCTTAAATATCAGCTAATTTGCATATAACGAGAATCCATTTTTCAACACTTTGCTTGAAGACAGAATGTTTAAATTACTTTTATTTGAACAAGTCCCCCAATGGTCAGACTTCTACAGAACAGTTTATCAAAATATTGTTATTTGGTGAAATTATTTAAAAAACAACATTCTCATGTTTGACGGATGCACATTGTGCATGTATTTACAGAAAAAAAATACAGTTAGATTATAAATTATGCAAGTTAATAAAAAAGCTTCTGTATAATTCTGGCTGTAATACCTAAGAACCTCTGTATGGACTTTTGTGAATGTACACCCTTGAATGACTCAGATAAATAAATTTGCACATGAACTACCTGCGATTTTGAAAAAATGGCCGATAAAGATATGCTAATGCAATTAAAACATTATTTTCCACTCAACTTTCAGCACAAATCACTACAACTACAAAGCATATAGCCATATATGAACAGGCCAAAAATATGCTCCAGGAAATAAGCTTTCTAATGATATATTAATTGTCTTTTGTTAAGCGTTGTTGGTGTTCGAATAAATATATATTCTGGTGAAGACGCATCTGCCTCCTAATCCCTGATTCAACGTGACAGAAGACAATGAATCACACAAGACAAGCAAACACTCTGAACTAATGAGGGAAGGGTGTGCAAGTGAGGACTAATCAACAGAACCGATAGGACAACTAAAACATGTGATAGGGTCATGTGACAAAAAGAGCGGGAAACAGAATCAAAACAAAACCCACAGGGGAGAACTAAGCACACGGACACTGGGGACATTGTGACACTGACAGGCAAGCTTAATAGCGGTTACCATACAGGCCCAGTCTCATCTCATTTGCATGACAGCCCTAACTTATCTTTAAAATAAAGACAACTCTCAGTTGTAGACCCTACCAAAGAAATGAGTCTTTACTAATTGCTTAAAAACCGAGATGGAGTGTGCGCTTCTAACATGTAACGGTAATTCATTTGACAGTAATGGAGCTCTATAAGAGAAAGCCCTACCACCAGCAGGTTGTTTTCACGTTCTAGGTACAATAAGGAGGCCTGTATCTTGTGAATGTAGCATATGTGTATGTAACGACCAGCCCAGTGAGGGCTGGCATTCATATGAACTGAGAAATGAACTCCTCATTATATTTGTGTTTATGTATTACTGTGGAGATTTTATATTGGTTGTTTTAGAGATATATTATGTTATTGTGGGGTGTTCATGTAATGTGGAGTATGGCGCCATCCCCCGTTTCACCTGGAGCGTTAGACGTTATTAGAGGTATTGATTAAGTGGCTTGTTTGGCCTGATTGCGTATATCATGCAGCCTGTATTGTTTCTCCCTATTTAAGCCCAGGTGAACAAGGGATAGCTCTGATCATTGTTATATTATACTGTCATAATTGGAAGACTGAGGTCCAGGAGGTAGTATTCGACACGTGTATGTGTAGTTGTGAAGAGCGTGCAGTGTTATTAGGATCTCTATGCGTACGCTCTTTATAGATATAGTTAAGCATTCCGTGCTGCTATAGAGCACGTTGTATTTATGTCTGTATACCGTTGTGCTGATTCACAAGATGTGACACCTGCAACTGCATGTCCTGCTTTAATACATTTCCTGGACATACAAGTTAACCAACCATTTAAGTTTACCAACTGCCTGTGTGGTCTCCCTCTCTCTACACCACACCAATCCATGACCGTGTAGGTATGGTTGGCAGGACCAATTGTGCAAGTCCACATAATGCTTTGTAGATTAATAGCTGGACGTTATAATCTGCTCTAGTCTTTACTGGCAGCCAGTGCTAGCACTGAGGTCAACTTTTTTGTTCTAGTTAGAATTCTAGCAGCCACATTCTGCACTAATTGAAGTGTGTTTAATGACTTATCAGGGTAGCCAGTGAGAAGTACATTGCAATAATCGAGTCTAGAAGTAATAAACATGTGTATTTTGTTTTTCTGCATAATTTTTTAAAGAAAGTTTCTGATTGTAGCGATGTTCTGGAGATGAAAAAGGACTGTTCTTGAAATATAGTGCATACGGAAGTATTCACAGCACTTCACTTTTTACAATTTTTTTTAGGTTACACCCTTATTATGAAATTGATTAAATTAATTGTTTCCACAAAAATTCTACAAACAATACACAATAATAAAAATGTGAAGTCAAGTGTGTTTGAAATCTTATCAAATTATTTAAAAAATTTAACTAAAAAAGCACAAAAAAGGTGAAGCACTGTGAATTCTTTCCGGATGCACTGTATGTTTTTTGTTTTTTTTGGGGGGGGAAAGGTCAGCTACAGTATTTGACAACATGATTGTCTTCGTTCTAAAATATGCATCATTTTCAATTCCACTTTTTTGTTTTATATTATTGCTCTCTATATTTTACACCCATCCTAACCTCTAATTAACCGTGACCAAAAGTTGAGACCAATTACATTGTGCCATTTTAATATTTAGCTCTAGCTTTAATATTTAGCTCTATGTTTTATTTGTTTATAAAAAGAGAGATCAGAGTCCAGAATAACACCAAGGTCCCTCACAGATGTTTTTGCCTGTTCAAGTTCATTAGACAATTTTGAGGCTTTGTCATGTTTCATAGAGATTTACAACTGTGTGTCATCAGCATAGCAGTGAAAGTTGACATTGTGCTTTTGGATGATATCACCAAGAGGCCACATATATAGAGAAAACTACAATGGTCCCAAGCCAATCCCTGAGGAACACCAAAGTAAACTTATGATATTTCAGAGGATTGAGCATCCACACACAAACTGAAATCTTTCGGATAGATAGGATGTAAACCATGCATGAACATGACTACATAGACCAATATGGTTTTCCAGTCTCTCCGATAGAAGGAAGTGATCAGTTGTGTCGAAGCCAGCAGTAAGGTCAAGAAGAACAAGAACAGATGAAGAGCCTTTGTCTGATGCCAACAAAAGGTTATTTGCCACCTTCACAAGTGCAGTCTCACTGCTGTGATGCATGAAGAACTACACAATTTATCACAACAGCAATACAACGGCATTAAAGGAGAATTCCGGGCGATTTCAAAACATCGCTCTGTTGTTTGAATATCTGAAGTGCTGTCAGTAGTGAGAATAACTCAAACAATCTGTATTGCCAAAACTGTGTTTATCTCTTGCTCCAGCACACAACCATTACGCATTTACAGGGCAAGTTTTGAAAGTGCTTTGAGCCTCTAAACATGTTCAAAATGTCATTACTAATGCATAGCCATGTGCAGTGATTCCTTATAGTGAACACAGCAAATTTAAACAAATCAGTCAGTTTACATACCTCTGTTTATTTCCCATTTTCCAGTGAGATCCACACTAGTCGATTGTCAAAGTCATACAATGCAATATTCAAAAACATATTTTTCCCGAAAAATTTTTTATTTGCTATGGTTATGTCCATAAACTACTTTAGCAACATTGGCTGTAACCTGACACTTGCCTTCACAGCTGCCAAAAGTTCAAGAGTTCAAGAGTTATCATGCATGAGCATAGGTAACTAAGCAACAGTGTAGACTCAGTCCGTGAGCAGCCAAAGAAGGGGAGTCAGGTTACCTGGCCAAGTTGCTACATTATATGGAGATTTTTTTTGTGGAAATACGTTTTGGAATATTGGATTGTATGACTTTGACAATCGACTAGTGTCTCATGTGAAAATATGATTGCATTTGAAAAACATTCACTACAGTCTGTTTTATTCAACAATAGATTAATTGTAGCAACACATGAACATGGACACACTACCTATCTATGCAATGAATTAATAATGATAATTATAATGAATTACAAGCGCTATTATTTTGAAAAGGAAAATCTGAATTTGTCTTGCTGGCATAAGTGTTGCCAGGCGAATGTCTCGGACTGTCCTCATGCTGAAATCGTGACTTGTCGCATACGTGACTTCAATCCCCGAGACGAAAGATTAAAGCAAAAATATATACATTTTTAAGGAAAATGACAAAAATATTAACGCACAGTGACTTGTATAAGTAAATTTAATTTGATTACTGGTTTGGAAATAGTAATGCGTTAGGTTACTCGTTCATGAAAAAAGTGGTTAGATTTGACCAGTGACGCGTTACCGGCGTCACTGGTCAAATCCCCAAACCCCCTCCAGAGACCATCCCCCGCAATGTTTAAAACAGGACTACACCCGTGCTGTGATGATACTATGCCCAGGTCTGAAACCAGACTAATTTTTATTTAATATGCAGTTGTCTGATAAGAAAGAGCACAGTTGAAAATTTACTAGTGAAAAAATTTATTGCTAGACAAGACAGTTCAGGGATAGTTCGATAATTACCAAGGTCACCAGCATCCCCAACTTTGAATAGGGGCAACACATAGGCAGTTTTCCAATTCTTTTATAAACACAGTGTACCCATCTTCTAATGGCTACTTCCAGCAGGATAACACGCAATGCGACAAAGCTCACAACCTCTCAACCTCTCAAACTGGTTTCTTGAACATGACAAAATGTTCACTGTACTCAAATGCCCTCCACAGTCACCAAATCAAAATCCAATCGAGCACCTTTGGGATGTGGTGGAACAGGTAATTTGATTGATGGATGTGCAGCCAACAAATATGCAGCAACTATGTGATGCAATAATGTCAATATGGACCAAACACTCTGAGGAATGTTTTCAGCACCTTGTTGAATCTATGCCATGAAGAATCTATGTCATGGAGTTCTAAAGGCAAAAGAGGGTCAAAGGTTAACCTAATGACCTGGCTGGTGAGTGTATATTCCCTGAGTATGACACAAGCTGGTCCATTTTTCTGTGTTTCTAAGCTTGTGTCTAAGTCATGATGCGGTCCCTGTATGAACTGAATAGATTTGAATACACATAGACAATGTATCTGAATGTGTCAGGATGTCTACAGGGGTATTTCATGTAATAATATGTACTAAAGTTGTTTTTTAGAACATACAAAATAGCTTTGATGGATGTATTAGGGTTTTCAGAAAGGCATTTTTAAAGAAAATTGACTATTTAGCAAAATGGCAGATTGTTCGATGTCTCACTGCTGTAAATAGTTAGATTTTTCTTGAATTGTTTCTTGTTTGAAAATGAACAGAAACAACTGGATAGAAGGAAGAAACACCCTTTCATACACAGTGAACCCTCGTTTTTCGCGGGGGATACGTTCCAAAAAGAACCCGTGATAGGCGAAATCCGTAAAGTAGTAACCTTTCTTTTTTTACAATTATTATACAATGAAATACTCCATAATGCATTGAAACCAAATAACAAAACCTATTTACAGGCCCAAGCATTTGTTTAACAAATAAAAGTACTGTATAAACATTTTTTTACAAATAACTACTCTACTGTAAAATAATCATTTTAATCATCAATACGAACTGAAGGCTTCAAATTGCGGAGATCAGCACCGCCCCACCGCGACCCGAGTCATTGGATTAGAACGGGAGAAAATGAAAAATGATTATGAAAAAAAATACAAAGCACAGTAGGACAAATAGTGACTCACGTGTATTTCACTGCTCTTCTGACTGAGCCGTGTATAAACCGCAACGTTATTGACACACAGGTAGAGAAGAAGCGGATAGACTGTTTAGCCAATCAGAATGCAGAACACAATGCACACGATGCAAATCCGTGAAGCAGCGAGACCGTGAAAGGTGAACCGCGATATAGCGATGCTTCACTGTACTTCAAACTGAGTGTTACCCTTCACTTTGAGTCACCAATGTATTCCAATGTAATACTATTTTGAATGTGTGGCTGTCAACCTTACCTGTAAAAAAACACACCCCTTATTACCCATCATCCACCATGTCCACCAACATACCTTTCTGCCAGGTGATGGCTGGGCGTGGGGCTCCGCTGGTCTCACAGTGGAGGATGACTGACATGCCATCAATCACTGCACTGTCAGTTGGGCCCGCTGTGATGTTAGGGGCTATACCTAATGAGAAAAAGCAGACAGACAGAAAGACAGAACTCAGGGATAGACAGGTGGGAATGGTGCTAAAAAGCATCCTATATATTGTTTTCCAAAGTTTAATCTGCATCTAGTATTACAATTATGAGGTAATATTAACATAAGGTCTAAAGTCTAATGTAGCACTCTGAAGGAAACAGCTAGCATGCTAATTTCCCTCAAACCTATCATCGTCGTGCAAACACTGGTTACCAACTGGGCTCATAGTACATTTTCTTTCAAACTGCACACAAAGAAATAGAAATCATGTCCGCAAGTTCATCTGCTTTGGGAAAGTAGATAAAAGGAGTCATTGTCAAAATCCTGAACTATGCTTTTAACTTTTAATGAATTCATCAGAGATGTTCCTGATGCTGTGTCAGTCTGTCAGCAGTCATTCTCTCATTGATGACTTGGAGATTCTGCAGAGCACAAAGGTCTGTATACCCCCCCACCCTTAACTTTCTTTCTCGTACTTTCGCCCTGCATCTAATTCTCTCTCAAAATAGGCAATAATTGGCTGAGCGTGTGGGGTGACAGGTCTGTCAGTCATCATGTGGATGGAGAGAGAGGAGTGTGGGGTGGTGGAGAGATTGACATGGTGGTTTGACACTCTGGTGACACCTAGTCAGCATGCAAGTAGAGCAGGAGAGGGAGGACAGAGGGGGAGGGAGATTCTGGAGTGAGGATGGAGCAGGTTGAGGACACGAGGTACTGATGTCCAGTTAGGTAGGAATATAGGGACGAAAAAGATAGACAGATAAGGAATAAATAGAGACAAAACTAGGGTATAGATAAATATGATAGATATATATATAGATAGATCTATGACCTCAGCCCTAACCAAAACCCCATTAAACAACTTTGGGATGATTTGGAAGGCTGATTGCGAGACAGGCCTTCTCATGCAACATCAGTGCCTGACCTCACAAATGCTCTTCTGGCTGAATGGGCACAAATTCCCACAGAATCTTGTGGAAAGCCCAGAAGATGAAAAAAACATAATGGCCATGGTTCACAGTTTATGATAGACATAGAATACAAGATAAACAGACAGACAGACAGACAGACAGACAGACAGACAGACAGACAGACAGACAGACAGACAGACAGACAGACAGACAGACAGACAGACAGACAGACAAAATGATAAATACATAGATAGATAAATAGTCATTATTATGGAATTATAGTAGTGAAGGATCGTTTGAAAACAAATGCCATTTTTCACAAAACAAATCAGATACACCGTTCCCATATTGGTCGGGCTCTAATAGAGACACATACTGGTGACTGCGAGGTAGGTGTTGGTCTGTATCTCTCCCGCCAGGTTGCGGGCAAAGCACTGGAACATCCCCGTGTCATCAGGCAGAAGGCCGTTGATCTGCAAACTGCCCCCCACTAACACTCTGTACCTGGGGGTCTTCACTGGACTGATGGGCACTGCATCCTTATACCACAAAATGTCTGGCTGAGGAACGCCTGCAGGGAACAAGAAGAATCAAGGAAGCTATCGCTAAAGTGCTTAAACAATCAAAGAAGCAATCAATCAATCACTTCAGTCAATCAGTTGTTTTGAAAATAAAAATCACAGCAACACTGCATTTTATTCACTGCTTTTAGTCAAATACTTCCAGATTGAGCTCTCGTTTGACAAGTCATGTGAGTTCAATGGGCATTACTGGAAACAGTGACAGTGAAAATCTGCACACACCTCGAGCCTGGCAGGGTATATCCACTACTTTCTCCATCTCAGCGCTGATGTGTGGGACAGGCTCCTTGACAAACTGGGGATGATCTAGGGAGGACAGAGCACAGTCACACATGCGGACCAGCCATAGGGCAATTCTGGCAAACTGGCTGATCAATCTTTAGCCCAGCATGGAGGCCTTAATTGGATCGCCATTAGCACACGTTTATCATTGTTTGGATAGTAATTGGAGGGGGGTCTCAGGGGAAAATAATGGGTTGTGTGTGTGAAATCCTCACGGACAATAATGGGCTTGTGTGTTAAATATGCCTCGGCTGCTTTTTAACCGTAGTTCGCATCTGCAGTTTTGAAAAAATACTACACATCTAGATGAATTGACAGATACACCAATAAACAGATCCAGCATAATGGAGGACAAGTCTGTCGATATTTACCCAGTGTGCCGTTCCTCGCCCACCTTCCTGACCACAAGGACAGATGGGCTCTCGACAAACGCCGCCATGATGCTGAGTAAGCCAATGAATTGTTAACAGAAATGTGTTTGTGTGTGTGACTGTGCGTTACCTAAAACGTGTAGGTAGGCCCCGGCATTGACCGACTGGACACTGCTGCTGCGAAGTGCTGCCTCACATTCATAGTAACCACTGTCGCTAACCGCTGGGAGACTGATGGTCAGCCGACGGCCAAAATCACGTATGCCCGTACTGACCACGACACCATCCTTACGCCAGGTTATAACCATCTTAATCAGAGGTCTGGGGGAAGGGGGGGTTGAGTGACAGAAAAAAACTGAATGAACCAGACTGATAGAAGCTCTGACAGAGCTCTACTGTATAGTCTGTTTCATGGTTGTGAAGCACTGACTGATATCTACAGTATAGTCTGTTTCATGGTTGTGAAGCACTGACAGATATCTACTGTATAGTCTGTTTCATGGTTGTGAAGCTCTGACAGATATCTACTGTATGGACTGTTTCATGGTTGTGAAGCACTGACATAAATCTACTGTATAGTCTGTTTCATGGTTGTGAAGCTCTGACAGATATCTACTGTATAGTCTGTTTCATGGTTGTGAAGCTCTGACAGATATCTAC
>JACXGM010016762.1:0-20218 GCA_016801145.1 Umbra pygmaea
ATTCTCTTTCTCCCAACAGTTATGTCATGTATTACAGTGATACTGAGTTTGAGTTGTTTTTAAATTATTTTCCCAGGATCCGTGTTGACACTAAAGCATCACCATGTCGTACATGCTACCGCATCTCCACAACGGCTGGCAGGTCGACCAAGCAATTTTGTCTGAAGAAGACCGAGTCCTGGTTATTAGGTTCGGACACGACTGGGATCCAACATGTATGAAAATGGATGAGGTGTTATATAGCATAGCTGAAAAGGTAAAGGTGTTCACTGGATATATAATTTCACATTTTGTGGAGGTATTTCATTGTTGGTGGAACGTTCTACTATAAAATGATGTCTATTCCTTCTTTCAGGTGAAGAACTTTGCAGTAATTTATTTGGTGGACATAACAGAGGTTCCAGACTTCAACAAGATGTATGAGTTGTATGACCCTTGCACGGTCATGTTTTTCTTTAGGTGAGTTGCAAGTTGGCATTTTGTCCTGCTTTTACCGATCAGCTCGGGGTTGTTTTAGGTGATAACGAGTGTGAAAAGCGCACAAACTGGGGTTACCGTGAACTTTTGAGTCGATTTGGACAAGTGATTTTGTTTACTTGTCCAATACCGAAATGAACAGTGCTTCACTTGCAATTGCCTAGTGACTAGTTGTTTTCACAGTGCCACTTGGCACACGCCGGTTTATGTTTTATATAAATTGTTCATTTTATACTGTGCTTTTTTGTGTGGTGAAGCAAAGTATAGTGTAGGGAATCATCGTCCCATTTAATCAGCATTTTCATATTTTTTAAACATAAAAAAATACAGTTTTTACAGTGCTTGTAATTGTTCAGTTGTTATGACTCTACAAATGGCATCTTTTAAAGATTTTTTTTATTGACCCGACAGAAGCAGATGTTTTGGAGACTAATATGTAGAGTGGGGCAGATATGAAGGGCACTGGTCGTTTGCTCCAATCACTGTCTCCAGGGGACATGTGTGCTCCACTGTCAGGATGTTAGACCGCCTTTAAAGTTTCAATAATCTTGTTCCCAGATGCTTCTTTCCAAATCAGTGGAAGGTCTGATGAACATTTGCTTCAAACCTGGACTTCGGAAGCTTAAGCACCAGAAATCGTCTTAGCGATAGGGCAATCTGCAAACTTGAACTACCAATCTTCCGAAAAAACTCCCCATGTATTTAATGGCTAAAAGTGAATTATGACAAATGTTACTTAGCATATTAATTCTCCCATGGTTGCTTCCACAAGGCCAACTTTAGATGAAAGGTGTTGTGTATGTGCTGTGCACAATAGTCAGGGGGTGGACAGGTTTTAAAGGTGGATCCAATTGCATTAAAAGTAACTTTGATTCCTCAGACTTGCCAGGCTGTTGTTCATGTAGTGTTTCAATGCACTTGATTTAAAAATGCATTGCAAGGCTAGCATTTGTCAGCAACTTTGCCAGTTGGGAGAAATAGTAAGTCATAATCCCCAAAACACTTACAATCAATGTGAAATGTGTGTTCTTTGTGCTGTTTCCCCATTCATTTTTGACTTGGGAGGATATCTACATTTACTTGAAGGTTCTGTGTTTCGTGTATGCCAACATCGACTCTGCGTTTTGATAGCTAGTTAATTATCTTTAGGGTGAAGGGACATTATCAATATCTTCTATCTTCATCTATATCATAATTATATTGGTAAGTTATCAAATATATTAAATACTAATATTACAAACTACAGTTAGATGTAACAATATCACAAGACCGCTAGATGGTGCCGTCACCTCTTGCTAAAATAAAGGCAAGTGCCTGGCTGCTCTACAGATGCCCGTCTGGAGTGACATGAAACGGGAGGTGCATGGTTGGGCAAAAAGCCAAGGATAAATTCTATAGAGACTTACCATATGTAGGTTTTGCAGATAAGCTAACGTCGAATAAAGTGTTGAGTCGTACCCATAGAAATTCTATTTCCATGGTTGCGCTTAATGTTGCATGCCTCTTTTTTTTGTACATAGTATAGGATGTAATTGAAAAATAGAAAATAATATAATTTTATGAAGTTCAAATGTATCTAAAATAATCAGCAAATCAATGACATGAATTTGATTGTTAGATATTAATTGTGCAACACACTTTAAAACCCTGACGTGTTGTCACCATGTACTAATCGAATGATCACGCCAAACAGTTAAATGGTCTTTCTATCCATTCTATTTTTGTGAAAACGGTTAACATGCACCACGGGTAAACCACTTGTTTGGCATAAGGGTGCATTTACCTTTTCAACAGAGCTAGTATAAACCATCAGGATTATGTAAACCTGCAACGCTTTAAACTAGCTATGAAACTACTTGTTTAGCATTATACATACTGTAAATCAGATCATGTTTCAACAGCTTTTCAGAGCACTGCAAACCAAGTCTTTAGTTTTGACTGCTAAATTAAAGGTCCATCAAGATTACACTCTGCTGTTCTTGTATTTTGGGAGACTAAAATATTCCTTGTCCTGTTCCAGGAACAAGCACATCATGATAGATCTGGGAACTGGTAACAACAACAAGATTAACTGGACGATGGAGGACAAGCAAGAGATGATTGATATTGTTGAGACCGTTTACCGGGGTGCGAGAAAAGGACGAGGTCTGGTTGTATCTCCGAAGGACTACTCTACCAAATACAGATACTGAATGGTTCTTGGCATTTGTTTTGTGAAGCCCTTTGGGAGTGAATCTGTCTTCAATTGAGACATTCTGGACTAGAGACAGATTCTGATCATGGTGGAATCTATTTTAAAAAATGTCATGTTACTGCAGGCGCCTTTTTTCCAACAACAGTTCAAACAACCATCAATTAGTTTCCTCCATTGGTTCATTACTGTAACACGAAACTGGAGGAGTGATTTGAAATCATTCAGACCCTCCATATTTGTAGCTTAACATTGTTAATAAACATTTGTTGAATTGTAAAAAAATACATATTTTCAGTGTGACAGTTGTTTATTTTTACATGGTAGAATTGCCTATAAATAATTTTGTTAAATCCTATAGTAACCTTTCTAGGTTGACATTGCCCAACAATAAAAACATGCCTCAATGTGACACTTTTGAGACACATTAGACTCAGACATATGATGACTAGCAGTATTGTGATGTTTGCCCATCTGATTTGTTCATTTGTTCTGCTGCTCCCCCATTCCTGCCTGGGTCATGAGGTCAGCCACATTCTTTTCCAGGTCATCAATACGACTTCCCATGTCTTCCAGTGTGTCAGTTAAGGTCTTGCAATAAAAGATTAGGTAAGGTTGTAGCACACATGCAGTGACAAATTGATTTCCGATTAAAGTTTACAGAGTAACAATATAATGCATTAATATTAAAGATCCTATCCAGAGCAACTTACAAGAGCACAATGATGGATGTTTCACCTTGTCTGAACTAGCAAACTTTCCCATAATTAGTAGGCTATCTACCACGTCTTGTGAATCAGTGGATTGTAACCCCCCACGTTGTGAAAAAAAATGTAATAGTAAAACAAAATGCTATGCATTTCTACACATTAATAGAAAAAATATAACTATGATTTTTAAATCCTCATAAAGCTGGTTTTAAAGCATAATATGTAACTATATCAAATATTTTTATCTTCAAATATGCAAAGTAGTTAAAATGCTATAAGTTTCACTTTAAATTGTCAAATTAGTTTATTAAATCATGGAAGTTACATTGAATCACTGTAGCATAGGGATTTATTTACTTTTAAACTAATGCCCTGGCCATATATAACAACTGTGAGGAAACTCAGTAAAAAAGGAAACGTCCCTTTTTTAGGACACAGTATTTTAAAGAAAAATCATAAAAAGAAAGATGCCCAGGGTCCAACAGTGTCTCCTATGGGCACAAACCCATCTTCGGTTGACCAGACAGGAATGGAAAAGGTGCTCTTCATCAATGACAAGTCACAGTTTTGTCTCAATGGGGGTGATGGTTGAACTCGCGTTTATCATTGAAGGAATGGCCATTACACTGAGGCCTGTAATCTGGAACGGGAATGATTTGTAGGTGGAGGGTCCACTAAGGTCTGGGGCGGTGTGTCATAGCATCATTTGACTGAGCTTGTTATTATTGCATGCAATCTGCAGGCTCATCCTGATGCTGCATTCAACTATCTTTCCGACTCGGTAGTTGCGACTAGAAAGACATGACGTTGCCTAGCAACACGCACCACACGCCCCCCTTATACTCGGAGAGAAACATTTCACAAACTCCTCACCTTTCGGTGAAATTCACCTTTTTGAAACCGAAATGGGTCACCTACGTAATTCGTGCAGATCCGATGACAAAACATTTGGGGGCGGGTGTCGTAGCAAACACGTGACCGTGCTTCGCAACTTTACAACTAGCTCTGGAACCAATCGTCACTCCTAATGCCTAAACCTCACAGCCAATCAGAGGCAGAGTGGGAAGAGATTTATTCAACTGAGCAGTCCATCGACAACTGATGTCTATTGGATGTGTGTTTTACAGTAAGTGATGCTTTTGACTTATAGAAAATAAAGTAGTTCAACAGGTTATCCCATTTGTTTAATTGTTTTTTATGGTGTATGCTATACAAATATGTCTTTATGGTTAGGAGAACATGACATTGTTTATAATAATAATATAATAATATAATTTTGCTCTCAAAGTGTACCAGATTGATGCATTTAACTTAAAAATGTACATTTTTTTTACAAAGGGACCATGCCCCCTGACCCCCCTAGAGGGTTGGGGGTTTGGCATATACTTCTCACCTTTTTTTTTTTACCCCTGACCTGTTTGCATGCCTGTGAATGTCAGTGTTCTGCCATGGCCAGCAAAGAGCCTTGATATCAATACCGAAACTAGCAGGTGGCTTGTTGGAAGAATGGAGTAACATCTCACAGCAAGAACTGGCAAATCTGGAGCATGAGGAAAAGATTAACTGCACTACTTAATGCAGTTGGTGGCCAGACCAGATACTGACATTTGATTTTGATCCCCCCCCCTTACAGCTTTGATTTTTCAAAATCTGTGGCAATACAGAACAATTGCTGTAATCATGGTCCCTGACATACCCTGAACAATTTTGTAAAGAACTGCACAACCCAAGTGTGCTAAGTTTTTTTACTTACCCAATATGATTCAAAAACAGGCTAAAACCAGTGTTGGATAAAGGTACTTTTACAATTACTTGTTAAGTTCACAAGTTTTGGGAAGTCCCTAATTAAGACAAAATGCTCAGGTAAATGGAGTTCATATTTTACTGGTGACAATTATTGATATTTTCTTTACTTTTTCTATTTGTTTTATAGGTCACTGTTAAGATATTAACTCAGTTTACCTGATCATTTTGTCTTAATTAGGGACTTCCCAAAACCTGTGAACTCAACAAGTAACTGAAAAGTAATTGTAAAAGTAACTTTACCCAACACCGCTAATCACTAACAACAGTGCAGTGAATGTATTTATTTCTAAACCAAGCAATGTCATGTTATTTGATTAATATCAAACAAAAAACTAATCAATAAGACATAAAAAATACATGTACTGTACATTGTTCATAGGCTGTGTGTGATAAAAAGGATATTTTTAAAAACAATCTGGTCCGACGTGTTCTTAAATGTGCTCAGAATGTTCTGCATCCTTGCTTCCATCTATCAGGGAAAAACAACAGAAATCGTAATTTATCAGATAGCTTACATCAAAGTAATTTAGCTGAGGCTTTGTCCAAAGAGAGCTAGTTCAAGGCCTATATTTTTCATAATAAGCTCCCTGCGAGCAAGGGCGTAGGAGTGAGTTTGATATTCAGGGGGACACAGTTTCTTTTTTGCTAATTTATAAGATAAAAGGGGCATGTCCCCCTACTCTTACGCTCTTGCCTTGACAACGCTGAACTTTACTCCACATTATCCTACGGTTCTCCTTAAGTTTCGATTCCACCTTAAAAAATGCCTGTAGTTGAGGAGCTGGTTTCCCATTGAATGTGTCACCTGATTCACATACTACAGCTCCTCACCTTTCCATTGATGCCCCGTATGTCCATAGCTACTGTGGAATTATGGAGAAAATATTTAAACCAAAAATATACATTTTGACAATTATTGCAACAATTCCTGACTTTGCACTGCCCCCTATTGGCCACATATGGTTTCCCGTTGAATCTGTCTGATTCACATACTACAGCTCCTCACCTTTCCAGTGATACCCCACATGTCCATACACAATGTGGAATTATCGAGAAAATCCAGCTCAAATGCTGAAATAGGCATTTTTTTAAGGTGGAATCGAAACTTAAGGAGAACCGGAGGCGAGTGTGGAGCCAAGTTCAGCGTCGTCTTGCCTTGGGGAATCTATAGTCTTGACGTTCACGTTGGTTTCAAGCACCATATCCTACACAGGACCAGAGATTCACCAAAATAGCCCGCTAAGTGTAAGAATCATAGGAAAGACACGCACGATTTTCGTCAATTCTTTTGCGGCATTTTGGTTTGATTCAGACATCCGGAATCAGCGTTGGTATCAAAATCAAAGTGGTGTCTCTGAAGTTTTGAGTATGGCTTTGCGTCGGTCTCCGTAAAAAAAATTGTTAAACGAAGGCTTACTTCCGCTGAACTCCAAAAGCGTGCAACGTATTGATAAAATAGGTCCATAACTTTACATAAATATTTAAACAGTCTATTTCAGAAATTAGATAACATTATGTACTTCTGTTAAACTAAGCTTTTAGACCTTTAATGACATGCTTTCTGTTTCTGTCTCGTTTTGTTGGAGGATTTTCAGACTGTTCTCAAATTGTTCGAGTCAATACAGAACACATTTCGGTCATGATACACAGTTAACCCTTTATTTAACGCATCTGTTGTTGACCTGAACTAAAATCAATTCACATTTTGCCGCATTTTTAAAAAAAATAAGCCTAGTATAAATTATTTATGTGTGGCATATGATAACTTCTGTCAGGACCAGCATCTATCCAGCTGCAGACCCCACCTATCGCTAAACCTCATAGAGAATGTCTAATAAGGGGATAACTTTTTTATATATACATTTTATTAACATCTTTCTATCATGTACAAAGCTTGACAACATTTTCAAATTGTATTGGAAATTGTACATAGGTACGATAAAAAAAACAAGGAAAATAAATAACTCAAATGATATGCAGAATCAACATAAAAATTATAAATAAATAAAATACCAGCACATTATAAAACATGCACAAATAACATTAGAGATATTTTATACATCGTATTAATTTGTACGTTTCCATGTCGGCAATTAGTTTTAAGGCAGGTTTGGTTTTAACAAGTCTAGTGAGCATACAAAAATATAAAAATCTTGTTAAACAATATCTAACAAAGGGGAGGTTTTAAGAAATATGCATTTGTGTATGAATCATTTAGCTAATAGAATGACATTATTGATAAGAACACTCTCTCTTCTCTCTTCAACAAAACCAAATTATACAACAGTATAAGTAAAGTAGGGAATATTAATATTTTTACTTTAAAGTACATCATGCAGCTCCATCCAGAAAGAGGCAATACAATCACATTCAATAAGGGGAGAACTTCCGCTCTGGAGAACGTCCGGCTTCTGAACTAGATGCAGTTCCACTCTGGGTCCATATGAGGGTGCTCACAGTGCAGAAGGAATGGAGGTCTATGGAGTTTGTCTAGTAATTTGAATGTTCAATTCGAAAGGGGAGGCAAAGAAAATACACACTACTAGGTGTTAGATTTTTTAAAAGTCGCTTTTTAGTTCTAAAAGCCTTTTCAAATGTCAATGACGTCATACACGTCATAGTACGGCCAGACATACTGCTTTACGGCAAGCTCTGAGTCACTTCATTTGTTCTCTTGTGGCATCGACAACACAGCTGACAGGTTAGGCTCTCCCTAGAAAGAGTTTGGTTTGCCAATGTTTTAAAGACCACAACGAAATATTCACACACACACATTTTCTAAGAATGCCCGTAGACGAGCTCTGAGATTCTGGTTCTGCTTTGGATGCCATCAAGCAGGATCTCTGGTCGTAATCAGTCCTTCACTGACCAATCAGCATTCAGTAGCAGAATGCTAGCGTGTTATGGGCAACATCGACTCAACCTGTAAGAAATCGAAAAGACATAGCTACTCGTTCATTCAACTTTCAACCTATAATGTTGAACTTGCAAAAACTACAATAAAATTAAGCTGTGTAACTATAGACTCCCATTCATTTAGTAGTATGTTCCTGCACAACCAGAGGCTGCAGTTTTAAGACCCCAGTTTTAGGACCACAGTTTTAGGACCACAGTTTCAGGACCCTAGTTTTTTGTGTTGACGCTTGAATCTCACACATTAATAACCATCCCGTCTATAGACTTTTACTAATTTAGAGGTTTATGTTCATTTAAATAAACGTTATAGACAGTGGAACGAGATTAAACTGGGAACAGTGGAACTGGATTAAAATATCCAGATATTCAGTTGGTTATCACTCTTCACTCAGTAGCATGTAAGTAAATACTGAAGGTATTGTTAATATATTTTAGATGGGCTTAACAGCAAGGTTTCAGAGTGGTTAAGGTTAGGGTAAGGGTTTTGGTGAGGCTGTAATGATAGAAAGTAAAAATCGCCTGTCTGTATCACGCTGCAATCTAGACACAAAAAAACTAGGGTCCTGAAACTGCGGTCCTAGAACTGGGGTCATAAAACTGCAGCCTCCGGTTGTGCAGGAATACACTTCTCCGTTCATTTGCACTCGCCCACGATCACCGCCAGTGGAACTCTAGTAGAACTGCTTACAAATTCGGTACAATGAGGCTTAAAGGTACAATATATAATTTTCCAAAACAATAACAAAAGACGTACTTTTCATTAAAAAAGCAAACATCACTATTCCTATATTAAATATATTTCTTAGTTGTGTACTTACATTATCCTAAATGTTTCCACCAACTTTCAAAACCAGAGAAATTTGTAATATAATTCGAAGACACAGGATGTTTCATTTTGTCTTTCGTCAATGGCATCATATAACCTTTGACTACTGTAGTTGCTCCAAGTTCCAGGGAACCGCCAAAGATAACGTGACTGGAACGTGACTGGAAGGTTGTCATTGCCGACGATAACAAAACCCATGATCCCACGCTACTTCCCGACATCATCCAAAAACATTTTTGCTATTGTTTTGATTGAGAGACCCCTAACGGCCAAAAACTACATATCGTACGTTTAATCAATGACAGTATACAAAATGGACCAAGTGACTCCATACACTTCGACTGAGACCAAATGAAGTCAATTAGAAGCACTTTTCCGGTGGTAGCCAAGTGTACTGCGCAGGCTCAAGCTGAGCTTGACTTCATAGATGTGATGTGAGGAACCTGTCTGAAAGTTGTAATTCTTCTGGTAGCTGTGCCAAGAGAAATCTGAATCATTCCGACATTTACTTTGGTATGTGGCAAGTGAATTCATATGAAGTATTTCCAATCCATCAAAATGTTGCTGAAATATTTAGTTCCGATGCTTTTCATGGACCCTATGGGCTTCTCCCTTGATTGTATGCCTCCACATCACCCCGATTCTCCTGAACTATACTGTAATTTCTTTACTGTGTGACAGAATTTTGCATGGTAATGACACAATCGTTAGCCTATTTTTACAAAAATGGCTGCTATGGGGCCATAACGTGAGATACAAGGTAATGGAGTCTTTTATACATTGTCGTGTTTCTGTAGAAATTAACAATGGACAAATAGATACTTTAAATGCTTCAGATGTAAATTTATTCGCTCTCAAAGTGACGCCAAAATGAATGGGAGTCTATGGAATGCTAACGGAAGGTGGTGCCTTGGTAGCCTCTGAATCTCCCCATAGGAGCTTCAACTTCCGGACACTGGCTTACCCCCTTGGGCTTAATAGGGAGTGAACAGGTTCTCCGTAGATGGGCTCTGTCTATGGCTAAAACCTCAAACTTTCGTTTCGAACCACCTCTCGCTATAATCATCTCTGGTTGATGAAATTATTAATTAATTAATTTTTATTTTTATTTAATATCACTAGGAGCATACACAATAAATATATGTAAACATCTCTGACAACATTATGCATGCTTACATTTCAACATAGAAGAAAATAAAAAATTAAATTATAAAAAAATACAAAAACACGGGTTTGTTTCATTAAAATAAAATTGTAAAGCTTCAAAGAAATAATTGATTTGATTACCTTCTTAGTATGGTTGAATTCAGTATGGCAAAATAGTTATTTGAATCAGTTTTTACAAATATTGAGTGATAAGATTTTTGGTTGTATAAAACAAATTTAATACATATTTTTAATTTTTGGAAAAACTGGAACCATCAAAAATCAAAAGAACATCTAGAGTTTTTAGTTTTTGGATGTCCCTACCGAATCCTTACCCCATGTCCATCTGAAGATCAATCCAAAATATATTTACATGAATACAATTGACAAACAAATGTTCCAGTGATTCCATCACAAAAAGTACATTTCTCATCCACGTCTTTAATATATTTAGAAAAACGTTTGTTGGATGGGTAAAACTTATGAGTTATCTTGAAGAGGGTTTCTCTGACTTTGTTAGAAAGTATATATTTGTATGATAAAGTCCATATTGTAGGCCAATGCACAGTGTAATGTATACTGTGCTAATGGAACCACTCTGTCATAAAAAGCTTCTCTAATAAATGAACTATTCCACTTCTTATCAACAATTGAGACACCATTCAATTCTACAGATGAATACACAAGCTCATTACCTATATTGATCACAGTTTATTTCAAAAGTGATAGAATACCAACTGGTATTGCTTGACACACACATTTATATTCCTTTAGTGAGATAGAGACCATACAGGCTCATTGTAAAAAATCTTTGTATGAATGTAATTGTCCATCTGTATTGAGCAGCTGGTTCACCATTAAAACGTTTTTGTTAACAATGTTTAAAACAAATTGGGATTGGTTTTGAGTTTTTATGACAAGAGTGTTTCCATATAACACACTTATGTGGAGATAAATTGGAACAACAATAAAGCATTTGTTTGTGGTACTGTCATAGATGATGATGTAGAGAGACGAGACCAGAATGCAGGTAGTTGTGTTCTTGTTTATTTTGGAACACTTGATAATAAGGACCATAAATGTAGTACTCAGAAACAACTGATGAACAGGATACAGGAGCTGCACAACAGATTTATATAGCTTTACTATACTGTAACACCGCATACAGTAGACGCGAGTAGCTAATATACAGGTTGGACGCCTGGCTCGACCGTACTATACCATATACATTAATTACAACACATATAGCGGTGAAGGCACTCATAGTAATTAATGTCCATCAGGTCTACTCCACACTATCGTACAAGGATCCTCATAGGAAAACAATCCAACATAAACAGAGGTGCAAACCTTCAACGATGTGCACTGACCCTCCGAAAAAAAGATTCTATATCTACCTGATTACTCATTACCAAATGGTGTGAGTAGTTACCCAGAACCTCATTCATGCATAAAGAGTAACCAAGTGACAGCCATACAGTATATCTCAGTGTCCAAGCCTTCAGCCTTAAACAATAAAACGCGACCTTGAATGGATGAATCACGTACTATCCATGAGTTGAATTTTATTTTATTAGCCGTGATACCTGGTAAAAAATGCAGGCCTTAAATTTGTTATTTGTATTCCTAGATAAGTAATTGTGTCTTTGACAGGAATACTGCACACGTCCGTGATAACACTGCCATTAAATGCTCAAATTTAACATTTCTTAAAGTTCAGATTCAAACCAAAACATTTTGAAAAAGCAAATCTTTCAAGAAAATAGTGGTATCATCTGCCTATTGTGATATCTTAAATTCTCTTTGGGGCTGCCCTGTCTACATCCTTTTTGGACTCCAAATCTATGTGATGTACTATTAAACAGCTTTGCTAAGCTATTACTTGCCCTGTACAAAGCTCTGATTGATTGAATAAAAAAAGAAAAGTAGGGTGTCAAATATAAAAGTATGGCTGATAGTATCAATAGCCTTCTGGAAATCTAGAAATAGAATTACAGGATCACCTTCAAGTAATTCATTATAATCAATCATATCAAGCAGTAACATAATGTTGTTGGAGATATGCTACCCTTTCATAAAACCACTCTGTGATTAGCTGACAATATATTCCAAGCCAAATTTAAACAGTTTGCAAAGATTAAGGCGAGTACCTTATAGTCATAATTCAAAAGTGTAATTAGTTGCCCATTATCAATAAGTAAAGGGTCCTTGTGTGGTTGTGGTATGATGGTAATCAGACCCTGTTTTAACGAAACATTTTTTTGTTGAATTGATTCATTATAAACTGCTAAAAGAAATTTGGCCAGGTGATCTCTAAAGGCTTTGTAAAACTGCTGTTAGGCCATCATTAACAGGGGATTTATTGTTTTTAAAATTTTGAATCCCTATTTTAATTTAATCTACAGTGTCACATTTGGTTACTATGTTGTGATGAAGGAGGGAGACCTAAGGAAGGTGAATGTTCTGTTGGTTTTAATGAACTAAATTCAACAAATGGTGGTTAATAGTATTTCCTCTGATTGTGGATGACAGGCACTGTAGCAGCACCACGATTATACATAATTTACTACTTTCTAACGCGACTAATGTACAGAGCGTACGCATAGCTAAACATTAGTATATATAACCCACTTATGACACTTAAGTGGTGAAGACACAAATAGTGGAATACCTACAAAAACGATGTCAGTAACAGCAACTCAGGTATATTCAATACACACCAGACACAAACCTTCAGCAGAAAATCGTTAATGAACCACATCACACCACTGAATCACCAGAGCTTAAATAGGTTCTACAGATAGCGGCTGAATGCAGTTAGCAATTAGACTTAACAAGCAGTAGATAAACTGAGTAGAACCCTATCCGTAGCTTCTGCTGTTCAGGGGGGGTCATATACACACAATAACACAAAACCACAGTACATACGCACTGGACATACAGGAACCGTACATAACTAAATATACCCAAAAAAACAGAAATGCAGACATATATAAATATTTATTCATAGAGTGCATATCTCAATTCCTTATTTCTGCCACACTTGGCATTAAGTCCTGCCAAGGTGTGACATACACTTAACTTTTTTTAACATTTATTTTTAAATTCCTCCTTTACAGTCACTGGATCAACAATTGACTTAAATATTTCTGAGCTTTCCTGTTGAGGAGTAATCTTGTAACAATTTCTGTAATATTTTACTACAGCAGTGGAGATTAATTTTGTATATTCACAAAGAGCCCCATCAATTGTTAATTTTCACCAAAAATTAATTTCTGAGTTTAATTTTTCTACTGAGAAAATGTATTTACTATTTTTCTCACCTTCCTCCATCCACTGTCGTCTAGACCTAACAAAAGCCGCTCTAGCTTTTCTTTATTAATTTCATCAATTCATATTGTAGTTTATTTAATTGAATTGCATGCATATGTATATGCTCTTTCGGAACACATAGGGAATTAAGTTCACAAAATATTTTCTATCCTTAATCTCATTTTGGAGGCATGTTCCTTGCCATGTTTAATTGCTAGTGCTCTAACCTTAAACTTGAAGAGTTCCCAGTATTTCCCATATGCTTTTTCAACAAGAGCTAACATCCAGTGTTCTGCATTAAGTGAATTTACATGTTCTTTTAAATCAGGGTCCACAAACCCTTCCATGGAGGGCCTAGTGTATGCTGGTTTTTGGTCTTTCCCTGCAATTAGAGCATAATTAGGACCTAGACTGCCAGGTGAGGGGAGATACTAACCAATTAGCTACTCCATCAGGCTTGTACAAGGTAAAAGCGAAAACCTGCATACACTAGGCCCTCCATGGAAGGGTTTGGGGACCCTTGTTTTAAATCTTTTATTGAAAGGAGTTATTGAATTTCTTGTATCCAATAATAGAATGTTTCTGGGGCTCTGACCCTTCTGCTACATTGATTTGAATTGATATGTCCTTTCTATTCATTCCATTTCTATGCGCTCACCACACAGTTTCAACTTTAGTTGGATTGCTTTATGATCTGTCAAAAGAACATGTGAGATCGCAGTTTGATCAACATTGGATTCTAAGTCATTAGACAGAAGCCATAGGTCTATTCTAGACTGCAAAGGAAAATATTTGTTTGTCCAAGAGAATTCCATAGGGTTTCTATGTCTCCATATATCATTGACATTCATAGAATAACAAAATGTAGACAAGATATTGTTTGAATTTACTGCTTTAAGAGGATGTCGGTCCTTAGTGTTGTGTAGAGCCATGTTAAAGTCTCCCCCCAAAATCAGCTTTGCAGAAGGGAAATGTACAAGTAGTGTAGAGGCTAAGCCCAAGCTTTAAGCTTCTATGAGTGTGTGGTGGTAAAAAACGTATGTGCTTCCAGTTTGGACCTGATTCGTTCTTATTCATACCAAGGGCACTATGTAATTGACTCTTAAATATTAAATATTGATAGGATAGCATCTTGCAGTTGATGGAGATTTGTGGGATGCACATCCAGGCCACGAAGCTCCCATTCCACCACATCCAAAAGATGCTCTATTGGATTGAGATCTGGTGACTGTGGGGGCCATTTAAGTACAGTGAACTCATTGTCATGTTCAAGAAACCAATTTGAAATGATTCGAGCTTTGTGACATGGTGTATTATCCTGCTGGAAGTAGCCATCAGAGGATGAGTACATGGTCAGAAATAATGCTCAGGTAGGCCGTGGCATTTAAACAAGGCCCAATTGGCACTAAGGGGCTTAAAGTATGCCAAGAAAACATCCCCCACACCATTACACCACCAACACCAGCCTGCACAGTGGTAACAAGGCATGATGGGTCCATGTTCTCATTCTGTTTACGCCAAATTATGACTCTACCATCTGAATGTCTCAACAGAAATCGAGACTCATCAGACCAGCTAACATTTTTCCAGTCTTCAACTTTCCAATTTTGGTGAGCTCTTGCAAATTCGCTTTTCACTGGAATTTGCAACTCCATTGATCCCTGTATTGTTGAGATGCTTAATATGTCACTTTTAACCGGTGTTGTTCCTGGCTTTTTGAAACATGCTGTTGTTAAGCCTGTACTTAAAAGGCCCAGTCTGGATCCACTGCAACCTAAGAGCCAATATCCAAACTCCCATTTATGTCAAAAAGTTTGGAAAATGCAACGCACCACTTTTTTGACGAATCGTGAGTTGTTTGACAAATTCCAGTCTGGCTTCTGTAAAAAGCATTCTACAGAAACTGCAATACTTAAAGTTTCTAGTGATATTATGATGTCTGCTGACTCTAATGAATATTCAGTTTTGGTCCTACTTCAACTTTTATTTATTTATAGAGCACATTTAACAGCAACATTGTTGCCCAAAGTGCTTCACAGTTTATCATAGAAAACATAGACAACTATAAACATTTCAGGCTTAGCTGATAAATGCATGGCTATACACTCCTGGGCATACCCCTCACCCAACAACATAGAACGATCGGTATAAAAGCAAAATGCAATTGAAAGCAAGTGGGTGCTACACATTGGTGGTGCTTTCCCCTTCACTGTGTAAAAGCGCTTTGAGTTCCTTGGAAGAAAAGCGCTATATAAGTTGAATGCATTATTATTATTATTATTAAAATAAGACTAATTAACAATATGATATTGTGATATTGTAGAGTATCATTTATTAAAAGCTAAAAGTGGATCCAGACTGGGTGTTTTAAACACAGGCTTAACAACAGCATGTTTAAAAAAGCTAGGAACAACACCTGTTGGACGTTTCATCTGCTTTTGACACTATTGATCAAAATATTATGATAGGCTTCATGATCTGGTTGGGATGTCTGGAGCAGTTTTAAAATGGTTCTCATCCTACCTTTCTGGTAGAAGCTTTAGTGTTTGTCTGAATCAGACTATGTCTGAAACTGCAGAGTCATGTGGGGTACCTCAGGGGTCTGTTTTGGGACCTATTCTGTTCCTTTTGTACATTCTTTCTCTAGGACAGTCAATTAGTCAATTTAGTGACATATCCTATCATCTGTATGCGGGTGATATTCAACTGTACTGCTCGTTTAAGGAAACTGAGTTTTATAAACTCTCCTCTCTAATTAACTGCTTGACTAGTATCAAACAGTGGTTATGTGATAACCTTTTGCTCTTGAATGCAGATAAAACAGAAATGTTAATTGTCACTCCCGAAAGTAAAATCCTTCAGATAAAGCAGCATATTGTTGACTTAGACTCATCTGTCAAACCGAGCATTCAGGAGCTTAGGTGTTGTTTTTGATTCTGCTATGTCCTTGGAGAGCCACACTAAACAATTAGTAAGAAACTGTTTCTTTCAACTAAGAAACATTTTCAAATTGAGAACATTAGTGTCAAAAGGTGAGTTGGAGATGATAATTCATGCTTTTATATCCTTTCGCTTAGACTACTGTAACAGTCTTTTTACCTGTTTGGGTAAGAAGGAGCTTTGTCGTCTCCAGCCTGTTCAGAACTCTGCTGCAAGGCTTTTAATTCACATTAACAAAGGAGCACACATCACACCTGTTTTAATAGCACTTCACTGGTTACCAGTACAGTATAGAATCCAATTTAAAATCCTGGTCCTTACATTCAGAGCCTTACATGGTCAAGTTCCTCCCTACATCTCTGACCTGATACAGGTTCACACTCCCACTCGTAGTCTGAGGTCATTAGGTCAGAGGCTATTAGTGGATCCCCACACTCATTTTAAAACTAGAGGGGATCGATCATTCCAGACAGTGGCTCCTTGGCTGTGGAATGACTTGCCTCCCGCCCTACGTTGTATGAATTGTGTCAAATCTTTTAAACAGCAATTGAAGACTCTACTATTTAGTTTCTATAGTTGTTTGTTTTGTTTTAGCTTGTATTGTAAATGCCCTGCATTTGTATTTGTTTTATTTTATTATATCTTATTGTGAAGCACTTTGGGATTTTTATCTGTGAGGGGTGCTATACAAATAAATTTTACTTACTTACTTACTTACGGCCTACAGTGAGTTGAATGGGAGAGTGACGTGTGTCCCTGTTTTTGTGTTGCTGGCTATACTGCCTCACAGGCTTTAGGATTTGAGACTATGGCTGTGTCTCAATATGCATAGTATGCATACTATATAGTATGCCAGACTACGATTATTATGTCCCAAACCATAGTATGCAAATATAGTATGTCAGAAGTCCCCGGATGGTATACCACGTCCGGGGGATTTTTGAAGTCATGCACCCCTGCATGCTTTTTGGGCTGATATAGCCCACAATCCTCTGCGACACAGAATGGGAGGGGTTTCCCAAAGCCGGTCCTTCTTTGGCAGTGTTTAAATGTAAGTAACCAAAAGTTAGGTAATAATAAACATGTCATTACATTAGTTTTTTGTTATTGTACCACTATTATTAAAGTTTAAATGAAATACGAACGTTGTGCCAAATTTTTAATGTTCCAACTTCGTGGGCTTCATCGCTGGTGGAAATAGTCTAATTTTAGATCCAACGTTATGACGTGGTTAGTATATCCCAATGCTAGCATACTCGCTTAATGTATACTTAATAGTACGTGCTTTACCACCACCTGCGCAGTACATACTTTTAGTAGTAGTATGTAGTATGCATATTGAGACCCAGTCTTAATTTCGATTAAACACATCCTAATGAACATTTATTCATAGCATGTGTTACGGCACGAGTGATAGATTTGTTGTTATGAGAAAATATATTTAATATTATTGAATGTACAGAATAGAGCTCAGGAGACGACTTCACGGAACTGTGCCTTTTGGGTAGCTGCGGCCATTTTAGCGGTCACGCAAATCAAAAAATGAGTGTAGCCGGCACCGAGGATAGTAGCTATTAACAATGAAACTAAAGAGCTACGGCAATAGAATAATATGTAAGCTATTAATAATAAAGCATTTTTATATTTAAGCTACAGCAACAGAATAACATTTAAGGTACAGTGCAGAGGAGACTATAGCTAGGAATTTCCACTGCATCTGTGTGTCAATTCACTGATGCTTTCTAGAAATGTAAGGTTCAAATGATGCCATAGCCTGTCAGTAACCTAGTCTTTCCACCAAAAATCGAGATGAATAAACAAGGTGACATTGCTAATCGAGAATTGATATGCTGATTTGGCTAACAGCTACAGTACATAATTATTTTTATATTTAACATCTTGCTCCCGAAAAACAGCAACGTACTTACTGCTTTAATCTGAACGGCAGAACTTTAGTTAACTGCATTAATAAATTAAATATAAATGTAGTTAACTCTGGCAGCTGAAAATCTTTTGACCAGGTCAGGAAAATATCCAACATTGCTAATCGCAATTAGCCACGATACTAACGGAGTTGACTACAAAGCAAAGCAAAAAGACCCTGACCTTTGATAATAATGCCATTGTGAAAGTGCCATGAGCAAACAAGCATGGCTTTGAAAATATTGTCGAAGGTGGTGGTTTTGGTCCATACAGCGGTGACCCAAGCCATCCGACGCCTCTTTGTAATTTCGTTCACCAGGTCTCCTTGTGTCTTCCCAAGTAGGAAAATGGTGAAAACTACTACGATTTATCAGGCGTTTGCCCTGTTGATCATGAGACCTATTACAGCAGTTCACAATGCAGCAATACTGAACAATTTTTCTGAAATATCCTTAATACAAACCATAATATTATCAAATGAACAACGAATTCTATACAGTACTACAGTAACCTACTATACAGTATATTTACTTCCGTACCGTGATTCCCACAATTCATTGCGATATGACGAACTCTATTGAGCTCAACAGTCTCGCCCATAGAAATTTACTCTATAGAAGTGCCATTCCAATGCTAATAAATGTAGCTGAATGGTCAGAGCGGCAGCCATTTTTACGAGTACCATTCCAGTGCAAAGATCTAGTGCCCTACTTCCGAATTAAACCGATTTGCGTGTTGTTACCATGAAAACTAACGACAGTCGCCATTTTTTGTGTGCTAATCGAATGACCACGCCAAACAGTTTAATAAGGCTTCTATAGATTTAATTTCTATGGTCCAGCCCCTCGTCCGAGAGAGCTTGGGTTCCGGAAGTAAATTTACCATTAATTTCTCCCGTTGACTTCTGGAAAAATCTGTATATAAAGAGTTTTAGACCATGCTTTAGGCTAACCAGCTACGACGTGACTCATAAGCATACAAAATATAATTTTGAGTTAAAAAATGAACCGCAAATCCAAAAAAAGTAAAAGGTACAAGACTGTGTACATATTTTTATTCCGAGCAAAAGAACTACTCATCCCATAAAACATTGCGAGTCTAATCTTTCTGCCTTTACATTACTTTAAATTACCTAACTTTAGCTAACTTCACTTACACAATGTCATCCTTGAAATATGATTTAATCTACAGCTTAGTAAACGTATTTAAAGTTCTCTAACTATCCATATTTTTGCTCCGACACAGGCGTACGACTCGGGCAGCCTGCCAGAGTTAGAAACGCAAAGCTTTTTTGCGGGCTCAGTAAACATTTCCATGGAATCCCCAGAGCCCGTCTGCCTTATTAGACATTCTATTTTTATTTTTTATTTTTTTATTGACAAATGCAATATACGAAGAGTTAGGTATCCATTAATAGCACATGAACATCAATTGTACAAAATTATGCAGGTTAAAAGGGTAAATAAATATAAGACATATAAAGCAATACAAACAATAAATGGATAAAGTGTTAAAAAAAACTAATAATATTAATAATAAAAATAAAAAAGGTACACGAAGACACAAACTAACAGTTAGACAGAGGTTTCAGGGAAAAAAACTGTACAGTTTCCACAATTTTAGTACATTTTTTGTTATTAAACAAGCTCATTGATTTCAGTAGAGAATTAAACTCTATGAGAAAAGGTACAAAATTAGGAGCAGAAATAGAAAATTTCTGCTTGTGAATATAAGATTTGGCATATGAAATTGAAATTTATGAAATTCATTAAATGCTCAAGAGCCCTATTACCTGAATTATCATAGAAACAAATTATATCCTTAAAGGACTACACAATATTGGCGGGTTCAAAGAAGTAAGACTCCAAATCTGACCAAAATCTTTTGGATATGTCACATTAAAATAAAAGGTGATATATTGTTTTAATATTCTGTTTACAGAATGTACAGGAAGAGTCAATGTCAGAGAAT
>JACXGM010016763.1:0-20226 GCA_016801145.1 Umbra pygmaea
GTGTGTATGTACAGGTATGTGTATGTGTGCATGTGTGTATGTACAGGTATGTGTATGTTAACACATCTATTAGCTCTAGGGTTAGAATCACCTTAAAAGAAATGTATGTCATTTATTAATATTGTATGGAACAAAACTATTAATGCAACAATTTCAACAACAACCTTTTAGTGAGTTACATTTTATTAAGGGTGAATGAAAAAAAAAGGTTTCATGAATGGGAATACAGTTCTGCATCTGTTTGATTTCTGAGGGGGGGCATTTATATTGGTGTTCAATATAAATAAATATAATATAGAATAGAATAAATATGACGTTTATTGTATTAAGTGTGAACTATTTATTCATATCACTATATAATATTTATGCATATTACTATATTATTACATGGAAGAGCTCTACAGTGTTTACTGATATACAGTTTTAAGATTTATAACATTTACATTATAGCTGTATTTACTCAACATACATTATATACCATATATAATTGAAATAATATTATATAATATCTTAGCAGAGACATATTTTTGGAGTGTTGAATTTACTGGTATTCAACAGACAATATACTGGAAAATAATCAGGTTCCTCTGAATTTGTCTCTGGGTGTCCTACATCTGTTCTCTCAAACAATTCACTGAGAATTCATCTTTTATGAACTGCCAGGTGCTTTAAAGGAAATGTCTTCTACCAGGACACTGTGAGACTATTACCTGTTTTATTCAGTTACCACCATCCCAAAACCCTTCCATGAATACTCTACTTGTCCAGAAAACTTTTCCTTTGTACTAAATGTGTCTTCAACTGAAATGTTCCATGCACAGGTCACAGCCCTCCTGTGTCTTAGTGACTGATGACCTCTCATCTGTCAGGCTGCTGAAATATTTACATGTGCACTAGAGAAGAATGACAACACAGCTTAGAGTGTGAGGGCCAGGCACACACACACAAACCTACGGGCACACACAAAAACACACAGTTTAAACAAACATACTTTATTTACCTTTACCCCAACGGCCCTTTTAAGACACATTATAGAGGTTTAGTTTATTTTCATACATTACATAGTTTATGTAAAAAGAACATATACTGGTTTTCTGCCTCTCAGACCCAGAGGAACTTGCACCAGTTCAGCACCATGGACAGCCGCCAGATGAAAAAACTCTCCAAAATAAGCAGAGGGCTGAAGGAGGAGCGGCTGGACTGTTCTGGAAGGTTTGAGGCAGCCTTGGATCTGCCCTGGATAAGGACTGACTGAGGTGGTTGGAACGGGGTTTGGTGTCTTTGTTTCTTTGACCCTATTTAGAGACGGAACAGGTTAAGGACCATTTGACCAAGTGAACGGCCAGAAAAGCATCAATCTGTCAGCAACCATTTTGCTCCCAAACTTTTTTTTCATTTGCTATTTATCAGTTAATAAACACCCATTGGCACATTGCCCACACCCTCTTCAGTGATCTGTTGTTCACCTGTTACTATATCTTACAATATATTAAATATGTTACAAATTGGTGCAATGTCAACCAGCACTTAACATGCTTGTGCTTACAATCATGGAATCTGTTACACAAATGATCAGGCATTACCTTTGTCTGTAAATGTGAATTGCTTTTATTCATACACAAAATATCCCAGCTCGGTATGGTTCTTGAAAATGCTGATTTACGTAATGGCATGACATTTTTTATGAATATTTCTTGTAAACATCAAACAAGTTCAAGTTCTTCTAAGCAGCTCATCATTTCAGATATAGCTGTCATGTTAATTATAGTTCAGCACAACACATTCTGTTGCAGATGGACTAAGAACTAAGAATATATTTTAGAACCATACATTATTAATTCATCACAGTCATCTTGGGGACATAAGCACGGGTCCTGTGACATTTCAAGACTGGTGGACCAGTGGAGATCAGCAGTTAGTCGTTCACAAAACATAAGACACCAAGATTGTGCATCGAGTTGGCCATGTGTTTATGTGCAGATGTGTGCAGATGTGTTTGAGGCGGTGAGAACCACAGCAGGGGACAGCATCTGTGGCTAGTAGGCTCCAGATGGACAGAGACTACCCCAAACGCTGTTGTCCTCCATCTTGATCCCCCGGTCTTCAGGGCCTCCTTCCTGGTGTCAGCAGACATGCAAAGCTATCTAAGACTCACCTTTGACCTCCACCAATCAGGTTACCAGTCCTTTCCACCACATCCTGCACTGTGTATGGGAACTCTTGTCAATGATCCAACACCTCCATCCTCCGTCCTCCATTTATTTCCTTTCAATTCTTTATAGGGATAGTGGAAAAGAACTACTATAGATGGAAAGTGTCAGTATATCATGATGTATTTATTAATTTACCCTTCATTAGTGCCTATAGTACAGCCTAGTGACAACACAAACAAGTCAAAGATCACAATACAGATGAAGAGATTCTATTAAAACAGATCTGGACTTCCTCTTCTACAACCTGTCTGCCTTTCCCTCCTCTAGATCCTGTATGTCCCTACATCCTCTAGAACCTGTTTCCCTCCTTTAGAACCTGTCCCCCCCTTCCACCAGAACCTGCCAGTCTTTCACTCCTCTGGAACATGCCTGTCCCTACCTCCTGTAGAACCTGTCTGTATTTGCCTTCTCTAGAACCTTTTTGTATTTCCCTCCTCTGGAACCTGTCTGTCCCTCGCAGCTTGCATTCTGAGAGGACACAGAAGATAAATCTGCCTTATCAGTGTCTGGTGTGATCCCAGTGTCCAGTCTCAACGTTCCAGGTCCAAGGGAATTCCCAGCCATGCTGTTGACAGGTTTGATAAATCTCTACGTTCACTCTTCTACAGACGTAAATCTGGGTCCTACCCAAATGCCCTGCTCCCATCAGACTGCACTATGGGTCACTGTAATAAGGGCCATGACTTTTTAACCCTCTCAGCCTGTTGTTATTATCATGGTCTCTCCATCTTATCGCCATCGTATGTGAAGAAACAATGCCCAAAGTTACTAGGATACCAGGATCCCAAGCCTGAAACCCAACACATGTACAGGCTAAATTTTCAGCCGGGAAAGAGATGGAAACTTGCTGGAAGTGTGAACGTGCTGGGTTACTTATATCCTGGTAACATTGGACCTTGTTGCTTAGTGGACAATGTATTTACATAGGATGGAGTTAGGATGGCCCGTGCTGGGTTCCTCAGAGACAAACTAAGAGCACTATACCCATCAGAAAGCCAAGTTGACAAGACTGAGGCCAAAACACTCAATCAGATTTTGGGACAACATTCCTCATTTGTATCAAACATAATGCCTTTAAGTTTTAGGAAGAGGATGGCTGTGTTTAAGGTTTAAAAGGTGTGTTTGACTGTGTGTGTGTAGACATGTTAGTGTTTTTGACATTCAATTGGCATCAGCTCTTAAATGTTAAAAGCCATGCATATTTCATAGAGGTAAACAGGGCCAGGTGTAAGGGCTGGAGGTAAGGGGGCTGCGGGATAACTTATTCATACCCCCTGACAGGGGGCGGGGCATGGGGCTTGGAGGGGCAAGATGCAATAAAAGAGTTGTGCGAAAGCACTTGTCAGACGGATTGCGTGTGAATGTCACCGTGCTCTGGGGCCACGCCGCACCGTGGGGGGGGGCAGGAACAACCTGAGGTAATGGCCCGCTTGTCTACCGCCGAATCATGACTGTGGGACAGAGGTAGAGGCGGTCGATCTCTATGATTGTAAAGCTAGGACACTGTTGGCTGTCCACATCGCTGGCACACATGGGGGTCTGTGATCCGAGCGGGGGACAGACGCCTCACATCTCTACAAGTCACTCAGAGGAGAGGATGAGGAAGGAACAGCCCTTCCTCTGAAGGAGAATGTCACCTCAAATCTTTCTCTGTGTGAAGCAACAGGAGTCGGACCCTGTTGTCCTGGCTGTCTGTGTTCCTGTAGGACACGTACTCCCTGCTGATAAGCTCAGAGGAGTGTCAGTGTCTACACGGTGGAGGAGGGCAGACAGCATAGTAAATGCCTTCTGCACCCAGGGGAGTTGGATGAATAGTGAGGGTATGGTTTCCCCAAGGCTAAAAATTGCAACACCAATAAAAACCACACCACTAAACAGAACAACATCTGCAAAGGAAACAAAGACAACAGTATTTTCTTTACTGACAAAGTGATGTAGGGGGGTGGGGGGGGGTCTGGCCCCAAACTGCCAACAACTCAACCACAACAAAACATTTAAATGAAAAGGCAGTATGTCAGACAAATGCCTCCCTTCTTTCATTCTTACAGCATTTCCTTCGCTCCTGCCTGTGTGTATCACTCGCTCTTCCCTTCTCTCTCAAACAGTGATGCCACACCCCCTTCTGTCACTGAGCGAGGGTTACCGTGACAATATACCCGCTGTGTCTCTGTCTCTCCCACATGCCAGAAGTACAGCTGAGTCTGCAGACCTGCAACGCCACACTTCCTTGTTCTGTCGTTCTGACTCAGAACTACTCAGTTGTAGGTGCTAAGCAGGACACCGGTTTAGAACCTGCACATCCAGAGTTTTCCCTAGTTTACAAAGCATGGAGTTGATGCCAAATGATGCGTCGCATTTTCTTCATTCTTCATGTAGCTCTAAATTCTTCTGTTCTGTTACCTGAAACATTCTCACTTCAGCCAAGCAAGAAAAAGCCAACACCCTGTCCACACACATTGACACTACGCTGACGCAACACTGACACAACGTTGACACAACGTTGAAACAACAATTACATAAAACACACAAACACACTTTACAAAAAAAACAAAAATGTAACTGACATAACACATTGTTAATGCTGTCAAAACACAGACGGAAAACAGAAAAATAACAGACAAAACACAGACACCGACACAGGCTGTTACTCTGACACAACAAAGATCGAACACAGACATGTTTGGTCTGGGGGGTCCAGGGTCCGGGACCCTCCATAAGTCATTATCTTTTTTTGTGAGGTCCCAGACAAATGTATTTTAACATTTAATAAAACTATTTTAGGGGACCGGCCAAGTCATAGGTCATTCAAAAACCTGGACATAACTCAGACATAACACAGACACAACACTGACATAAAGAACACAACACAGACAACATTGACATAAAAGACAACACAGACATGACACAGACACAACACACCCTACACTATGTAGTGTTTTGTTACAAACAAACAAAATGCCTAAAATTCATGATAGTTTTCAGACAGACCTGTGATTGCCGCAATTTCTGTTGAAATAAAATTATAAAAATCATTGTATCCATTGCTATTTTAATGTATTGATGGTGTAAGCACATATAAGGGAGATTTTATTTAATAATTCCCCAGGAAATGTCAATTCAAGTAAAAATAACAATGAACACTGGCTGTAGAATTTCTCAGTTCGTAACCCCACCCACTGGCCTGCTTTGTCCCGGATGAGTACTAGGTATTTTTTCCTCTGATGCAGACTGGTACACTACGCTCTCCAGCTGGCTGTGTATAGAAACCGTGATATGTGTGGAATGGAAAAGAGCACAAACATAACACAGACACAACACAGACATTAAAGACACAACACAGACACAACACAACACAGAAATAACACAGACCTATCAATGATACAACACAGACACAGATATAAAATACACAACACAAGACAGAAATAACACAAACTGTTACTCCCCTCAAGTTAAATAATGAACACAAGATGTTCTTTGATTACGGTCATTCATTTGCACATCCATGCCGTCGAGTATGCTATGAAACATGCTTTCATTGTGTTCAAAATGCTGTGAATATGCTGTGAGAACTCATTAGCCGCGATAACTCAAGAGGCGTAAGAAAATAATCTTCAAGCTGTAGAACTTGATGTATAATAATTCTGATATTTAAGAACATTAACTTTATCTCTTAGTGAACCTTGCGGGTGCTCTGCCTTCAGTGAAAATGCATGGAGAAAAAAGGTAACAATAGAAATGACCCCACCCCACTGTAATGCAGACATAATTGGTTTCGGTATGGAAATAGTATATAGATACCAAAACTTTGGTTTAATTACAATTATGTTAATAACAAAAATACATTATTTATTAAAGGTACATTCTTATATATTTTAACTAAAGTTACTAAATTAAACTTAAACTGTATATCCATGACTCTGATGACAGCTACACAGACCAAACACGGATATAACACTGACAAAACACAGACACAACACTGACAAAAATCAGACACAACACAGACAAAACACAATCACAACACTGACATAAGACACAACAGAGAAACAACCCAGACCTAACACTGACAACACAGACACAACACTGACACAACACAGACACAACACATACACAAACCTCTAGGCCCAGTGTTCATATCTACTTCTCATTCCTCAACACAAGTCCTTCACACTCAGGTCAGTCTATGTCTGCTTCTCTGTTGGACCCCGTCTTACTGTGTTGCTGTGTGTGTGTGTGTGTTCAGTGTCACCTGACACTAAGGCTTTATCACTTCACCATCTTAACTCCTGGGCCACAATGACTGCCTGCACTCATAGCACTTCAGAAAGTGACATCCTACACATCATACAGGACTACAGCGCATCATCACAAAATGGCTGCTGGGGTTTTCAGCTTTGGTCAACTTGAGGAAATCGTACCACACCCTCAGGCTATGGTGAGTTTGGGACTTGTATACAGAGAGGCAGGAGACACGAGGTCTGTTATGATATCGTCACTGTTCAGACAGTCAGACAGAGGAGGAGAGACGATGGATTTAATAAAATACAATATGTATGTGTTTGTATGAGACAAGGGGAAGGAGAATGCCCAGCAGACATGAGGGTGTGGCAGGCTGTGTGACCCGGGTGTGTCTGAGTATGGAAGAGGGCAGCAAATACAGAGAAGACGTCTGTGTGTCGGTGGAGCCCTCTCTGTGAGAGGTGCTCCTTCATTTTGCTAACGTAGATAAACAGGGGTCAGCTGAGACAGGTCCGGGGAGAAGGCAAGGAAGAGCTGATTTAAAAATTCAGTATATGCTAATCTAATTTGTGTGCAAGGGTCAGTCAGTATGCAGAGACTCATAATGAATTCATGGCTGCCCTCTCTCATGGAGCCCATTCATTATTTCATTCATGACTTTTCTAGCTCACTAATATTCACATTTCATAATTTTACATTATATGTAGGAAAAGGCATAGTAGTGAGCTCAATATTGAGGGGATATTTTATACTTTTTGGAAAGTGTTCTTGTTATTGGGGGAACTAATTTACCTGTTTCGAACATTTCAAGGGGAAATCCCCCCACATGCTCCTAGGTTCGAAAAACTTAAAATGTAATAGCAGTACATTTTCAACAAAGACCAATCTTTAATACAATTTGGACAATGTGTATCTTTTTCTAATGTACATGATTTTCAATGATACAGTATATCCACTTTTAGTAGAGTCTGAAATGCACCACCTGCTGTAGAGTTGATACAGCTACAGTTACCGTTTCGGTTACCCATCCAGGGTTTTGTATCACAGACTGACTACTGCCAATGACCTATTATGAGAAATATTAAAGAGATCTCTTAAAAAATCACCCTGCATTTGTGATGTGTTTTTAGAAACCATAACATTGTTTTACAATGGATATACCGTACGTCATTTAACAATTAGATTTCAAGCCTCAATTAGCTTGAATTCCATACTCAATGAATCCTGGTAAATTCTAGGTTAAGTCTGTGTTTGTCCATTTCCCTCATTGTCTTTAGTCTGACAACATTACTTCCTGTGCTGTAAAGAAACTGCTTCTTTGTTCAGCACTTTGTTGCCTCTCTTTGCCTTCATCATGGGAAGCTGTGTTGGAAAGGAACTGCTGAGCCATCATTTGTTCTGGAATATGGTATGTTTCTGTATGAGACCATGAACTTGAGAAGTTGAGGCTATAGCCCCTGGTTTCCTTTTGCTGTACTTGGTTCTTATTTTAGTGTTAGTACAAAGCTATTGGCCAGCCCATTTGAACTTGTTAATTGACATGACTTACAAACTCTTGCACAAATGTGATTTACTAGCTGCAGAGGCAATCTGAACTGTGTAAGAAACAAAAAAACAGTTCAACTCAGTTCAATCAAAATTCAACTAATAAATGAATATGATAACACCAATTGTGCCTTTAATCTACCATCACTAAACCCAAAATCTAATGTGTTTTCCATCGGAGTTTAACAGTGCTTTTAAAAATCATATTACTACACATTGATAAAATAAAAAGCGTGAATTTTTTTAGTGGTAAAAAAAAAATTGGGATCAGTCACAATGGCATGGTGTCTTGGTTGTGTAAAATTTGGATTTGTGTATGTCTGTGTACATGCAACTGTATACGATGATTAGTGAACACAGCTCCCCTGTCTGCGATCACTGTAAGGAAACTGAGATTTGGCCGATAACCTGACTGAAGTTGGGCAATGGTGATGTCACAAACCTTGACGGTGAAACACCTGCACTACATTACCTCTACAAACTCATACCTCAACAAAATAAAACTTTAAAAAATTACTTTATTTAACCAGGTGGGCACATTGAGAACAATTTCTCATTTAAAACGGCGACTTGGCCAAGATAAAGCAAAAAGGTGCAAGTACAGACAGAGTTACACATGAACACAAATACATAAGAATTACACAAAGGGTAGGGTAAGGAAGAAAGATAAAAAATACAGTCAAAATTGAAAGAGGTAGATGTAAATAAATGTACAATTAGTGCAAAGAAATCTGAGATTTAGAGGAAGATCGAATTAGGATACAGAATGGCAGGCAAATAAAATGTAATAAAATAACACTAGTATGACTGTGCAAATGGTAACAGTGCAAATAAAAGTTGATAAATAACATATTGAAAATCTATTTAATTTCTCTTTATTCTGTTGTTTCAACCTATGCAACACCAGTGAAAAAAGATAAAGAATGTAGACAGCCAGTGACGTTTGGTCAGCAGATTTTGTTCTCTTAAAACAACAGAGTATTTCTGAATATACTGTTTGGTTCTCCAGTTCCAGAACCTGAATGTACAATGTTTATCTGAAGGTCAAATCATACACAACCTGTATATCCTTACCTGTATATACAGAGAATTTTCAAATATCTAAAATATTGAGAAAAAAAGCTAACTACCAGCCAATGCAGTAAAGAGCTGTTATTTTTTAAAGTATAATTAAACTTTGAGGTTGTATCCAACACCTGAATCTCATCTGAGCTCCACTGCAGTCACAATGAATGCCAATAACAACACAAATGGCTTCTATTGAAATTTAGCATCTACTTATTTATTTTGTCATCAAACAGTAATGAAAAATCTGGTAAAATACTGCCCAAAAGAAATATATTTGTGATTTTCTGAATGTTTCCATATTTCTACCACAGAATTACTCACATCTTCATCCAAAAACTTAAATAAAGAAACCCTGAGAGAACAAATAGCATTAATTTATTAGATGAAAAAAGGAAATATTCAAGGACACCATATTCTGGTCTGGTCATTGAGTAGGCCACACTAAAACAACTTTACATGACTCATATTCAATTTTAGGTCATGGTCGGATCGCCTGACATTGTCATTTTAAATTCTTTGAGACAGAATATTAATGGTTCACTAAATAATGAATATAGGAACAATTGTCATCAAGGCCCTCTAAATAGCAAAGTGGACCCTAAACAGCACACCACTACCACCTTTGCAACCGTACATTTTCAGGGAATTAATTTCAAAACCGGAATTAAACTTTTTATGTTTCAGCTGCATGTTTAAATATGAAGCTATATAACTCCATCTATTACATCGCAGCCTCACATTTCTTTGACGACAGTCATGATCACTGACAGTGCTTTGTACGTTCATATTTCACATAACTGCCCTTTTCAGATATTCATATTCCAACTAATTGGGTTTTACAATTTAGTTCCCCCCAAATGTAATTCATGAGATTTAGGGCTGCATGTTTGATCTTTGACATGGAGTCAATGCTTTGGAATGTGGTGTTTGTATTTTGCCAGACATACATTAACTTTATATTGTCCAAAAAGCTCCACTTTCAAATCATCTTTCCATAAAGCATTCTACTTGGATTCTTCACAGAGTCTTCAGTTGACTTCATGAACAACAGCATTGACCTTTGGCAGTTTTTATTATACTGAACTGCATCCTGTACTTTATTGCTTAATAAACAATTTACTACTGCCTACTGTACATTTTACAGGTATGTCATGTAGAGAATCACATACCTATAGAAGTGGTTGGCTTACATGTTATCTAGGTAATGCTTAACTTGTATGTGGAGACTACCATTTAAATGTTCTGGAATTCTTTCTCTTTGAGAACACCAGACACTGATTGATTAATGTCTATCAGGCGGTTCTACAGAAACATCCAGATTATCTGGGTTAGTACTAGGGTCACCCCAGTCTCCTTCTGAAATATGTTAAACTCTGCTTGCTAACTATGCGCCCCATTTTTAGAAAGATCTGCAGCATAGACTTCAGTTGAAGGCCACTGTGCCTATAATAGTTTAAAAAGTTACTGATTGACCACTTTATTGTAAATTGTGTTTGTTATTCTTAAATACAGTGCAACTCTATAAATGAGAACGTGGTTTCAGTTGGATTTTTCCTTAATAAATATAGGGTAAATTCAGTGAATACTAATATTCATTAACTCAAAATTGAGGCGACTGGATTTGTTAGCCCATGAATAATACAATAAAACATTACAAAAAATTGTGTATTTTAACATTTTGGTTGAAATCTAACAGATTCCTATCTATCAAGTATGGTTGAGCAGGCAGATAGTTTGTCCAACAATGGTGTAGTAAACTTGCAGTTTCTGTCTACATCCTCCTTTTTTAATCTGTCACACAAATGCATCAATCAGTAATGCTACCATAGTCCCACCCAAATCAGACATACATGATCCTATTTATTAGAGGAAATGCATTGTTCCTGGGCTTCTTTGAATCCAAATGATAAACACATTTCACAGGTATAAGCAGGAGAAGCAAATATAGCTGAGCTTGAATATTCAGCACTGTCAAATCCATTTTGAACTGGATTTGAGAAGAAATTGTGTTGCATCCTCCAAGCACACGTTGCCAAGCTGGTCCAATGTCATCTCAAGTCCTTAGTTGATACACCAGTGAAGAGGCTACATACTTACAGTGCCTTGCGAAAGTATTTGGCCCCCTTGAACTTTTCGTACTTTTGCCACATTTCAGGCTTCAAACATAAAGATATGAAACTGTAATTTTTTGTGAAGACTCAACAACAAGTGAGATACAATCATGAAGTGGAACGAAATTTATTGGATATTTCAAACTTAAAAACTGAAAAAATGGGCGTGCAAAGTTAATACTTTGTAGCGCCACCTTTTGCTGCGATTACAGCTGTAAGTCACTTGGGGTATGTCTCTATCAGTTTTGCACATCAAGAGACTGAAATTTTTGCCCATTCCTCCTTGCAAAACAGCTTGAGCTCAGTAAGGTTGGATGGAGAGCGTTTGTGAACAGCAGTTTTCAGTTCTTTCGACAGATTCTCGATTGGATTCAGGTTTGGACTTTGACTTGGCCATTCTAACATCTGGATATGTTAATTTGTGAACCATTCCATTGTAGATTTTGCTTTATGTTTTGGATCATTGTCTTGTTGGAAGACAAATCTTCGTCCCAGTCTCAGGTCTTTTGCAGACTCCATCAGGTTCTTCCAGAATGGTCCTGTATTTGGCTCCATTCATTTTCCCATCAATTTTAGCCATCTTTTGGCATTGTTGCCAAAAAGTTCAATTTTGGTTTCATCTGACCAGAGCACCTTCTTCCACATGTTTGGTGTCTCCCAGGTGGCTTGTGGCAAACTTTAAAAAACACTTTTTATGGATACCTTTCAGAAATGGCTTTCGTCTTGCCACTCTTCCATAAAGGCCAGATTTGTGCAGTATATGACTGATTGTTGTCCTATGGACAGACTCGCCCACCTCAGCTGTAGATCTCTGCAGTTCATCCAGAGTGATCATGGGCCTCTTGGCTGCATCTCTGATCAGTCTTCTCCTTGTATGAGCTGAAAGTTTAGAGAGACAGCCGGGTCTTGGTAGATTTGCAACGGTCTGATAAGCTTGGGAAATCTTTCTGTATCCAAATCCGGCTTTAAACTTCTCCACAACAGTATCTCGGACCTGCCTGATGTGTTCCTTGTTCTTCATGATGCTCTCTGTGCTTTCAACGAACCTCTGAGACTATCACAGAGCAGGTGCAATTATACGGAGACTTGATTACACACAGGTGGATTCTATTTATCATCATTAGTCATTTAGGTCAACATTGGATCATTCAGAGATCCTCACTGAACTTCTGGAGAGAGTTTGCTGCACTGAAAGGGGCTGAATAATTTTGCTTGCCCAATTTTTCAGTTTTTTATTTGGTTGAAAAGTTTGAAATATCCAATAAATTTCGTTCCACTTCATGATCGTGTCCCACTTGTTTTTGCTTCTTCACAAAGAATTACAGTTTTATATCTTTATGTTTGAAGCCTGAAATGTGGCAAAAGGTTGAAATGTTCAAGGGGGCCGAATACTTTTGCAAGTCACTGTAACTATACAACCCCGATTGAATTCATAGGCACCCAACATACACAAGGAGTCGTTCGAGAGTGAACCATCTCACTATCCACCAATCTACTCCAGGCAGCGCTGAACCAATTGACGGCGCCCCACGATGGACCCCTGGGCATCATCACAATGTGACGATCAGGGAACAAGCCCAGTGAAAACATATTTGAGGAAACATTGTCAGTAAGTAGTAAGTGGGTTATTGAATGAATTTCTTACTCATGATTTCCTCTACAGTTCCGGAAGCATTTCAGTTGAAAGCATGCAGCGGTCCATGGCTAACCACAGTGACCTCCTCCACCACATCTCAGGAAAAACAGGAAGCAGAATCTTTCTCCGTAAATGCAATGTCATTGTTTTGTGTGGAAAATGTTTTTTTCACATGGATACACTGACAGAGAAAATTAGAAATACTTGTTGCGATCTGTATGCCCATATTATGTCAATCAATTCATTTTCTTCACTTGATATACTCACAGAGTGTCATTAAAAGCCATAAAACACAAAATGTTTCTTTCGCCCTCTCGAAGGTTGTACAAAACCTTCATTAGAAATACATAAATAAAGAATGGGCCATTATTTACAATCCGTCCTAGTCTTGAATTATGAAAAACATTCTATTAGTTGACGTGCAAAGAACTCTGATTTAACATTAGTTTTATCATTTCATTACCTATTATATAATAAGTGTATATGGTAGAAACATTCATGTCTAAGGAAACAGAAATGTAATTAACAGGTTGAACATGTGTAATGATTTCAATAATCCACTTTATCCTCTGCAATTCATTTTACAGTAGGCAGTAAGCTGTAGTCAGGTGGTCATTACATTCTTTTGGATAGGGCGTTAAATATGTTGGTATATAGCCCGAATTGTCACTAACATTCCCTACCCATGTCACTTCTAGTGTCAGTCTAAAGTGTAACCATCCTCAACGATGACAACAGTTCACAGGCTTATCGCTAAAACGTTCCTCAATGAATGACATGTAGTTTACCACACTGCCATTTGCTTTGTCACCAGCACTACTCATTACGTTGACCTTTACACTCTGATTAACTAGCCCTTTCTACTGTATATGATGACATGCTCGTTGTTACAACTTTAAAGTGTCTAACTGGGAGCCTCGAGTGGCACTGTCTCACAGCACAGTTGAGTCACGGTGGCAAGGGTTCATATCCTGGTCACAGAATTCTGACTATGCCCGAGAGGCTGCAAGGGCGGCGCAAATCGGTACAGCACTGCCCGGGGTACATGGGTAAGTAGTCAGACAATTACCTTGTGCGCAGGTCGGGCACCTGTTTATTCAATCATGGTTGTGTAGCATTTCATATAGATATGTTATTTTTTTATTTTTCACTTGCTTTGGCAATGTAAACAACTGTTCCCCAAGCCAATATAGCCCTTTAAATTAAAAATGTAATAGTTGGTGAATGTGTAAACCTCCAACAAAATGTATCGACTTAAGGCTTCCGTGTTGAACGAGCAGTGTGATAACAATCAGACAGCTTGGAGACACACTTTGAGGATCAAAGGATCGCCAACATGACAAGGCTTAAATGAAATTGGGCATGTGAAATTGGGAGGGAAGAAACATGGGTAAAATAAACATGGTGGGGGAAATTCAATGGTAAGTACGGGCAGTCATCTCGTTGGAGTCGTTAGGTCTGATGATTGCTCTGCAAGATTATATAACAACCGAGGGATATGGAAACACTGTTAGCTCATGATGGTTTATCATGCATGGTACATGATCCTAAACACTCTTCTTTTGAAGAATGTTGGTCTGTCCCACTGCACACAGCTCAGGATTTGTATGACAGCATTCAAAGAATTGGAGCTGGTCTGAATGCAAAGGGTGGCCTTGATATGAATACATTGTTAGGTGTTTCCACCATACTACCATTTCATGCGAGCCATGTGTAGCCGGTGTAATCTACCTTCTGGCATTTATATTGGCATTAGTTAAATAAAAATAATATGTGCAACTATACTGCTAAAATTAAAGGAACACACAATCATCACAGTAAAATCCCAAGTCAATTAAACTTAAGGGATAACATTCTGTCCAATTGGGAAAGATACGATTGTGAATCAATGTCACCTGTTGTGGTGCAAATGAAAGTGACAACAGGTACACTGGAGAGGCAACAACAAGACAACCCCCAAAAGGCTACAGAGAATTGCTCTCTCCTTATCCTTCCTGACTGATCCTTCTTCATTTTTGTGTTGTCCTTGTCACTATTGGTAGCATGAGGCAGTACCTGCAGACAATTCAGGTTGCACAGGTAGTCCAGCTCTTCCAGGATGGAACATCACACATGCCGTCGCAAAGTTTTCTGTATCTCCCAGTAATGTCTTAAGAAGAGATACCACAATACGGGCCATTACACGAGGAGACCTGGACAGGGCCGTAGAAAGGCATCAACCCAAGAGCAGGACCGGTATCTGCTCCTTTGTGAGGAGGAACAGGAGGAGCACTTCCAGAGCCTTACAAAATGACTTCCAGCGTGCTACTGTTGTGATTGTTTCTGACCAATCTGTCATAAACAGACTCCATGAGGGTGGCATTAGCGCCTGGCATCTTCTAGTGGGACTTGTGCTCACAGCCCAGCATTGTGCAGCTCCATAGGCATTCGCCAGAGAACACCAGATTTGGCAGGTACGTCATTGGCAAACTGTTCTCTTCACAGATGAGAGCAGGTTCACAGTGAGCATGTGACAGACGTGCAAGAATCTGGTGAACGCTATGCTGCCTGCAACATCATTCAGCATGACCTGTTTGGCGGTGGGTCAGTGACGGTCTGGGGAGGCATATCCTTGGAGGGTCGCACAAACCTCCACATGCTAGCCAACAGTACCCTGACTGTTGATAGGTACTGGGATGAAATCATCAGACGCATTGTCAGACCTTACACTTGGGCAGTGGACCCTGGGTCCCTATCGGTGCAGGACAATGCCCGGGGTCATGTGGCCAGAGTGTGAAAGCCATTGACTCATGTTCCCCAGACCTGAATCCAATTGAGAACCTCTGGTACATTATGTATCGGTGCATCCAATGCTGCCAAGTAGCACCACAGATTGTCCAGGAGCTCACTGATGCCCTGATCCAGGTCTGGGAGGAGATCACCCAGGACACTATCAGTCATCTGATCAGGAGCATGCCCAGACATTGTCAGGAGTGCATACAAGCACGTGGGGGCCACACCCACTATGAGTTGCCATGATGACATTCACACAAGTTGGAACAGCCTGTGATTTCAATTGTTTACTCTGATAATCTTGTGAGTTTGAATCTAGCCCTCAATCAATTGGTGATTTTGGTTTCCACTGAGTGTCATTTTTTTCTCAACAAATAACACAATGTACAGTAAAGTTTTATCTTTAATATGTTTAGTTAATTGAAACCAGGTGTGTGATTTGAGTGTTCCTTTAATTATTTTGAGCAGTGTATTTATGTAGGCTAATGGTAATATATTGTGGTCCTGGTAAGAATTGTGTGACACTTTTATTTTTAGATAAGGGCTGGACAGATATAGTCAGATAAATTAAAGGTACAATTATGTAGGTGTCATTAAGTAATTAATGCATAATTAATAAGATTACAATGATCTATTGTAATTGATAAACAGGATGATAGAGATTCACTTATTGTAAAATATATATCTAAAATATAAAATTGATTACTTTTTGTAACTAATAGATAGAAACTGCTTAAATTGATGCTACGCATATATGTGAATCTATCCTCATTTTATTACAATTATTGGGAATGGCATCAAAAACATGAACCAAATTTGTTACAGTAACATCCCCTTCAAATATAATTTTTAGAATGGTATAGAGTAGTTATGATACTGCAGTTGAATGTTGCCTGTTTTCATTATTTATTAAAACTGGACTTTAAAAGGCAGTGACTGAGAGAGCATAGTAGTGTAATTTCTGCATGTTTTTGTTGTTCTTCAAACAGCATTGTAGAGGTTTATTTATGCATAATTTATAAATACTGTAGATGTACATATTAAAGTCCCTCAAAATCTACTCAGATTCACTAAAACACAGACACTTGAAGGAAGAAAGTTATATTGTAAGTTAACAGTGCTCCTTCCACACACAGTGCTCAGTCCACACACAACTCAATTTATTTGAGAGTAGACAGAATCCCAAGAAAGTGAGGCACTCGGCCAGGCTTAGTGGAATAATTGATAAACGATTGAACCTCCACTGTCACTAAGGACAATCAGGCATGGTCACTAAGGACAGCCCTCTACTGCATTACTCCACATGATTTTGGTATGTTGCCAGAAACAGTTCTAGGGAATTCTACTGTGTCTCTTTAGATATGAATAAGGAACATTACCACACAGAACAAGTGGCTGCATTGAGAAAAGGATTAATCTGTGAGGTACAGGCTCGCAGATTCACTGTAGCACATTAAGGTGTGCTAAATATACTCCTCAGATTGTTTTTGACGGGGCCAACACCATTTAAGATGCTTAAAGAGGGGCAGTTTAATCTCTATAACATAGATGTACAGGTACAGTGTATAACATTGACTGTATATTTTAAATATTGTCCACTAGGGGCAATAGTGAGTGCTATTACATTTAGAGCCAGTTTCGCAGACAGCGATTAAGCCTAGTCTAGGGCAAAAAAAAATCAAGCACAATGGACAACTTGATTAACCCCGAGAATTCTTTGTCATAGACTAAGTTTGAACGGTATCAGTGAAACTGACCCTTAAGGTTGCACTTTGGTCACATGATCACCCCATTGCCAAGCTCCTTTAAAAACACGTCTCGCATAGTGACCTCCCTCACCAAGTACCAGTCACAATCAAAATGAGGTACAGGTGACCACTGAACAGCATGTTTTTGATGAGATGGATGGATTTCCACTGGATGAAATCAGACGTTTCTCTTATTGTGACTCCACAGACTGGTGGTTAACCAGGGCCTTATGGACAGCGATAATAGATGTGTGTTTAAGATACAGTACAGACTGGAACTCAAAAGGTTGTGAATATAAATCATGAGATACAAATGTTACCTTTTGTAAGTTAGTTTACCTTTATTTTACCAGGCAAGTTGACTAAGAACATGTTTTCATTTGCAGCAACGGTCTGGGGAGAAGGGGGGGAATGAGCCTATTGAGAGATAGGGATGATTAGGTTACCATGATGGTATGATTATGGAAATGTGATTGGAAATGTGTCCAGGACACCGGGGTTAACACCCCATACTCTTACAAAGAGTGTTGTGGGACCTTTAGTGACCACTGAGAGTCAGGACACCCGTTTAACGTATCATCTGAAAGACAGCACAATAGGATGGGCAGATGTCCCCATCAAAGCGCTGGGGCCCTGGGAATGATCTTTAGACCAGAGTGAAGAGTGCCCCCTACTGGCCCTCCAACACCACATCCAGCAGCACTGGTCTACCATCCAGGGACTAACCAGGCCCGACCCTGCTTAGCTTTAGAAGTGCAATACAGGGTCCTATGCTGCTGGCATTGTTGATGTGCAACACCTTCCAAACGTAATATACTGCCATGTTTTAAATAAAAACAACATTTAACCTATTATCAACTTATCTTAACCATTACAAATTAGTAACAAAACATTAACCCTTTCCCTAACCCTAAATGTCATTATAACTAACTTTAAACCTAAGCCTTTAAAAGCCATTTATATGAGGACAAACCAAATTATCATCAATTAAGGATCTTCCATGTAGTACTATCCATTTGAAGACATTTGGTTCTCAAACGTAATGCACATGCGCACACACGTCTGCCTGAGGGTAGAAGTGAAACCTGGTCCATGATCTAATGGAGTCAGCCAAATCTTAACCCTATATCACAAGGTCACTATCAGTCATACCGGTCTGATAGAAACAAACCAAAAATATTAATCAAATTAACCAATATCATAATTTATTACATTATGAAAAGACAAGACAAGACATGAACATTATCCTGTGTTTACTGAATATCATAACATAAGGAAATACATTTGATGCCTAATCATTACTCAGTGTAAAATCACACAGCACACATTTCTGTACCTTTAAATGTCAAATTTCTACTCTGAGCCAGAGGAAATAAGATATATTAACATCTCACTGATGGGCCTTAAATTACATTGTTGTAAATAAACTAAAACAATTTAACTGTTTTACTGATAAATGTGTTTCTGAAAAGCATGGGCACTACAGTTTGTAGATTAGTTGCCTTGTGCAAAGCGACTTGCAGTCAATGTGTTCGGTTAAAAGCCTGTATTTTCCCCAAACAGTATAGGCCTATAATCCCAAAGCATCACTCACGTCTCTTGTTAATCATTATTTCACTCCATTATGCCTTCTGTGTTTGTTGGTTTGTTTATTTTTCGTGTACGGCAAACGGACAAAATCGCTGTTTGGGCATATTTTCCCCTTGTGATAGCATGTTTGTGTTTGTCTACTCAGCAGGCTGTGTCAGAGCTTGTGTGACAGTGCGAAGCCGGTGTAGGCGCGGCAGGGTCGGCTTCGGCGCACGCTTGTGCTCCGACGGTAAATTACTTTTTCTCTCTCTCTGCCGCAGGTCGGGTGGGACTGCGGTGAGGCGCAAGGCCCCGGCCGCAGTGTGAGAAACCGTTCCACGATAATGACTTCGCCACGTTTGGGGATCGTGCACAGTGCACGCCCCGGGTCAGTGGACTCAATCACAAGATCAACTATAATAATTATTAACACCCTGTGAGCGTTAATAGCACTTCTTGGGCGATTCATCAAACTGTCGATTTATTTGCGCTCGGTAACGTCTTGCACTGTTCAAATCTAAGAACAGTCTACCTCTGGGAATATATCCAGGCGTATATTCAAAGGGCCAAGTTGCAATCAAAAACAGTTATTTTCTGCTAGTTTTTGTATTCACACACGGATATTTTGTATGCCCTACTGTGAAAATAACGACAATGTCTATTTATTGTAGGCTACCATTGGATTTCGTATTGAACCCACACATTGCACCTTTAAGGAAAGATAGGCTTATTTCCTAATGATCCATATATGTATCACATTTATTAAAAATAAAATAAAAACGATTCCTAAAGGTTTCTTTATCTGTCAAAGTAGTTGATTTCTCAATCTAGTAAAATACTGTTTTGTTTACCAGGAGAATATTTTGATTAGAGACCACCCCTTTGGGTTTCAGGATCTGGTTTTATAAATAAACCTGGGAAAAGGGTTCTCCTAGACCACTGAAGCAACCATTTGGGTTCCACTGTAGGCCACTGTATGTCTCCCATCAGAAATCACCAATATACTTATCATAAGTCACCAGTACAGGATTTACAAAGCCTTAATAGAATCTAATTTTAGACACTACGCAGACAGTCGTCTTTTTTCATTGTGCCAACTTTAGCCTTGGAATTTGATGGCCAAATAGCTATTTCAGTTTGTTTGTGTGAGTGTATATTGTATGTGAGTACTTGTGCCTCTGAGTGTATATGTCAGATTCTCTGTGTGTGTGTGTGTGTGTGTGTGTGTGTGTGTGTGTGTGTGTGTGTGTGTGTGTGTGTGTGTGTGTGTGTGTGTGTGTGTGTGTGTGTGTGTGTGTGTGTGTGTGTGTGTGTGTGTGTGTGTGTGT
>JACXGM010016764.1:0-11873 GCA_016801145.1 Umbra pygmaea
GGATAGGGATGAAAACATACCCCTATGAAATGAGACACCACTTGGTTACAGTTACGTTATCATACATCGTCGCTAGCTGGCTGATACATCACCAGAGGCGACAAGTGTTGATCACAAACTTAAAGATATCAAACGAAATCCGCTGCTAATGTAGTTTAGTTAAAACTGTAGAAATGCATGGTGTCCATTCAAGGCTAGTTATTGAAATGCGGGAATGTTGTTCACATCTGCAATGTAACGAAACTAGCGATTTTTAAAAATGTTTCAATTAAGAACATGGTTGCAAATATATATCCACAGGATATAATTTTTAAGTCAAATATTTAAGCCGAAAATACATTTATTGGACTCTCTTGATGATCTGGCTGCCATTGTTGCCGGTTGCGCAGTGTATTCTGGGTACCCCTTGGTTTCAAGTAAGCTCTCGAAAATGCTTGGTTTTAAGGGGTATCCACCCATTCCCCTTAGCCCTACCCCTAGATCAAAATGAGAATTGGGATAGCCCTTACTCTCACATAAACGCACATAACTAAGTGGAAGTGGTAAGGGGAAGGGCTAAGACAGAGAAATGGGATTCACCCTAAGTCTTCTGTCAATGGCTTTATATAACCTTTGACTGCTGTAGTTGCTCTAAGTTCCAGCAAACTGCAAACGTGAATAAAGTTATGTTTTTAACAATACATTACTTTGTAACTGAAAATTTTTTCTGCCGGAGACGCTAGATTGGAAGGTTGTCATTGACAACGATAACAAAACCCATGATCCCACACTACTTCCAGACGTCATCCAAGTACATCTTTTGCTATTGTTTTGATTGAGAGACCCCTAGCGGCCAAAACCGACATATTGTACGTTTAAACAAGACGTACTGTATTAAAATTACTTTCTTTACCTAACCAGCCACGTGGTAAAAGTAAGCAAAATAGATAAGTAGGCTAATTATGAAAATGTCAGTTTCTCATTTCTCTTCCAAAAATAAAAAATAATATTGACACAACAGATATCTTTCCCCTTCTTTCTCTCTCTTATTTCTATTAGGGCCAGATATATGTCCTTTCCTCTTGAATGTGTTTTAGTGGTGTTACACTTAACAGGTCCTCACGGAATCCCCTTACACGCACACACTTTTTATGGCTTATTATGCTGACCCATAATCCATGCAATATTTAGTGAACACTTGTTTGCACGTTATTGGCCGTGAATGAATAGGGGAGAATGCTGATGGACCACTCGTTCTTGGCTCTCATACCATCACATCTGGCTTTCTTTTGCATACATTTAATCAAAAATCTGTGCCTTCGTATTGCCACTTCTCAAAATGTTGTGCTAGCCATACTGTCATGCACTGTATTCAACTGCTTTGATTAGCTTATGTTGAGTGAATTGATTTAAATAATGCACGTCTCAACAACACACAGAGACCCTTGCATCTCCACTGAGCTGGCTAAAGTGCCCCATCTAAAACAATGAGAAGCTTTGGCAATATTATTAATTTATGAGAAATCTGTTGTGGTCCAAAAAGAAACAATGCGGGGTCCAGACCTGGACCAAGGTCCACTAATTGGTGATGGCTGGTATAGTGTCATTAGGCAGCAACATGGGCATGCATCTAATACCGTACACCAGTCTAGCCAATACTGACATGTTCCGTACACACAAGTCAAATAAGATTTAATTATTTTGTTGATTTAGAATGATGTACAGTCTAATTTTATTTTGATACATATTGCACATTCTCTGTTCATCCAATAAACCTCATTTAACTACTGAAATATTACTGTGTCCTTCTTTTTTTGATCGATCAAAATGAATTTGCTGATCCAAACACCCAATTATTTATCAATGAAATTCATGGAAATTGTCAGTGGTGCCTTAACTTTTGCACACAACTGTAATAGAGAAATGATATTCAATACATATTATGGACATAATAATATTAAACTCCTCATACACTATATTAATAATGTGTACATTGTTTGTTTGTGATAATGGCAGGGGCAGGACTTCTTTCTTCTTTTTCCCTTCTGCAATCTGCAGGAAACCTCCTTGGATCCCTAATTCATTGACTCTACTGATCATTTTCTTATGACCTTAAATATGTTTACAATAATTTCTACTCAGGTCATTTTAGTTTGGATGAACTGTTTTTCTCTTTTTATCCTTCCATTTAACTGTGCCAATAACCATGCCATCCTCACACATTTAACTGTGCCGTTAACCATGCCATCCTCACACATTTAACTGTGCCATTAACCATGCCATCCTCACACATTTAACTGTGCCATTAACCATGCCATCCTCACACATTTAACTGTGCCGTTAACCATGCCATCCTCACACATTTAACTGTGCCATTAACCATGCCATCCTCACACATTTGTGGATTTAAGGGAGTATTGAGAATATGCCTATTGTGAAGCATGAAATGGAAACCATCTAACCTAATTAACTAAATTAGATTAATGTGCTTCCTTCACCATAAAATAATGAATGGCATTATTTGACAGACAAAGGTGAGAGTTGTTGCTGAAGGACCAGTGGGCTGACTTTGTACCCATGCTGCAGCTCTACATGTGCACCCGAGGCAGAGGCTTTAGACCAGTGCATCACCTTAGGCTATTAAAGCACATGATGACAAACAGAAAGATAAATGTAAATGGTGCAGTAATGCAAAAATGCACATACCCTGAAACAGTGGTGCTGTGTTGCCTGGAAACTGGGTATATTACTTACATTTTGATAGATTTCCCTGTGTGCCTGTATTTCATATTGCATCTTAATAGATAGGCCGAACCAAATTTTCTTCACAAAGATCTTTGTCACATTTTTGGGTAGAATATATAACTATAAAATACTATTACCCATCTAAATGTGTTTGCTTCGATGCTTGTTTAGGTAGAAGAATTTAAAATTTAGATATCATAACCATTTGAAGCAAAGTTGGTTTGATGTTTATACCTTGAATGGTATAAAATACTGTTTTAGTAGTAATGATTGCAACGTCTGCAAATACTTTTCAAATAATACTTTCAATAAATATTTACAAATGTTGAAGCGGAATTTCACCATAGCACAGCTAATATCAACAGTGATAGATTTCATTGAGACATAACATAATAAACATCTCCTCTACGCATTGTAGAATGAGCAAATATGAATTTTACTGCCAGAATCCAAGTATCAATTTCCTCTATACTTATTTGTTCATAACTTATCACATCATCTAGCATGTGGCACACATCTAGTGGCAAATGTAGATAGAGCCACCGTAACAAATGGGAGATTGAACAGTTAAAAAAATGGTAATTTTATAATATATTTTTTATATATGGTGCTTTGTGTCAGGCTGTGTTTACTAATACATTAGGGAAAACACAACCTTCTCAGCGTGTTCTGTAATTTTCAACTTGTTTTCCAAAAACTTTCGGTTACATCACTGCAACATGTTTTTAAACTCAAAATGTTAGTTTTGATGCAAGTCAATATTTGAATCGAGTTGATTGGAGAATGAAATGGGACAAATATATAGCAGGAATTCAAACAAAAAAACACATCTAGATGTATTAAAAACAATCACATACATTTGAAGTCAAAGTTTGCATACACGTAGGTTGAAATCATTAAAATGAATATCTCAACCACTCCACAGATGTCATTTTGACTAACTTTAGTTTTGGCAAGTTTTGTATGACAAAATTAATTTATCCATCAATTGTTTACAGACAGATTATTCCACTTATAATTCACTATATCACAATTATAGTGGGTCAGAAGCAATGACCCCATGCAAACTTCCAAAGTTGTTGAAAAATGGCCTAAGGACAACAAAGTAAAGGTATTCGAGTGGCCATCACAAAGTGCTGAGCTCAATCCCAAAGAAAATTGGTGGGCCAAACTGAAAAAGTGTGTACGAGCTGAAAAGTTTGACCCAAGTAGCAATGCTACCAAATATTCATTAAGTGTATGTAAAACTAAATAAATTAAAGCTGATATAACTCATTCTCTTTGCTATTATTCTGACATTTCACATTCTTAAAATAAAGTGGTGATTCTAACTGACATACCACAGGGATTTTTTACTTGTGTGAATGTCAGGTATCGTTAAGAACTGAGTTGCAATGTCTTTGGCTAAAGTGTATGTAAACTTCTGACTTCAACAGTACCATCACTTCCATATATTTCATTAAGATAATAAGGTATCATGTTGAATACAAACTTAAATCACATTTATTTGAAGAGATGCAACACAAGGAACGGCTCATCAACACAGCCTCAACTTCTTACTGTAGCCAGCTTTAAACTCATTTATCACCAAACCTCAATTTCTCACAAAACCTTATTTTTGATGTGCTTAATTATTATAACTCATTAGCCTAGGGGTTCACATACTTATTCCCCCCATATAGACAAGAAACATGGATTGATTTGTGTGTTATTAGTTTAAGCAGACTGTGTTTGTCTATTGTTGTGACAGTTGAAGATATATCAAATGGTATTATCAATTTATGCAGAAATCTATAAAAAAGTAATATATGCAGTTCCTTGCAAAGTTATTTAGAATTTAAAATGGTACATTGACATATACTGTAGCTATGTTTTAAATTTAATTTTAAACTATTGAAAATGAATCAATAATTCATGTTGAGGTGGCATTGGTTTCGTGTAGAGAAATATTTGTAAGAATAGTAACGGAAATGTATTTCTTGAATAATAAGATATCTTGATCTGATTGACATGAGAACAATTACTGGTATTACACTCCCATCCTCTTAACTCTGTACCTTGTTCAAAGAGATTGTTGGCCTCTCTTTGTCTTCTCTCCCAACTTCCCTTCTTGTTTGAGTACTGAATGTTTTGTAGGAACAATCTCTGGTTTGTTCAGTAATAAAAAAACTGTCAGTGGTCGCTAGCCCTGATTTGTTTTCACTCAAATCCCTGGCATAGGTGATATGATGCATAATCCACTTCCTAATTATTGATCCAACTGTGCTCACTGAGATATACAAACAACTTCTGTATAATGCTCTTAATTTTTGCAGCCTGAACAATGACCCTGCTACAGTGGGTTTTACCATAGATTGTATATATCACTGGATATAAACATGTGTGATGTCTTGAGAGATGATTTGGCCCATCGAATTTGCTGTTACAGGCGCAGACATCTTGGTTGCAGATGTGACGATTTTAGACGAGAAGGAGGAGTAATCTAGCTAGCTAACTTATATTAATTGGGATGCTAACGAAAAAATTTTTTAAAACAAAATGTAAAACACAATGTAATGTTACTTACCGGAAAAACTGAACTGCCAACTCCTTTGAGTGTCTTGTCAAACAATCGAACGCCATAGCAACGCCCTAAATGCCCCTTTGCTTTATCGCAGATTTAAAAATCAACGAGATATAATAATAATAATAACATAATTCAAAAAATGAACATCATTATATATTGCAGAAGGCTGAAATCTAGCAATTGAGACCATTTACTCATGATGACAATGTTTACTGAGGTAATAAATAAAGCAGAAGTCTCTCATTCTCATAGACTATTACAGAAACCAAGCTCTTTTGCAACCAGATGTATCGCCCCCAGGTGGAATTCAGATAGATTGCAGGTTTAAGGCACTTCCTCATTTGCGTCAATTTGCCAAACCGGATGCTCACCCTGTGGCTTTCACCCAGAAAGAATGACCGACTTATTGATTCACAGGTGGAGACCTATGGTAAGTTAGTTGTATACTTGTTAAGGCAATATATTTTATCTGTGTAAACTTGGATCTTCCACAGCACATGTTTTGTTTTTGTTATCTTCTTACATTTATTTTTGAAACATGAAACCAATGCCACGTTGTTCATTGATATTCAAGATTAAATGTTTTAATATAAAATATACAATTTAAATAAATTACAGTGTACACTTTGTAATTCAGTTATAAAGCATTAGACAGGGGTCTAACATGATAAACAAGGAACTCCTGTATATTTTTCTTTGATAATCACTTTCTATTAAAAAAATATACAAACACTAAAATATACTATTGAAGCATCATTGATGCTTGTTTTATCATTTGTTGTTTAATTGCTTTTAAATGCTCAATTCATTTCATAATCCTACACAAATTTTATTATAAAATCACAGTTATTTACTCTATGGGCCCTGTTTTAACGATCCTAATTTAACTAAGCGCACGGCATGAAGCGCATGATGCAATTGTGCTTTGGGCGTGTCCAAATCCACTTTTGCTAGTTTGACGGCGGAAAAAAGGTTCCAGGCGCGTTTGTACCTTTCGCACAGTGCTATTATGATGGCGGATTTGCACCGTAATATTTTTATTTGTAATGTTTATGTGCTGCTGCGCCTCCCTGTGTGTGTGCAACAAGCATAGTGTGCACGCGCTGTGCATACGCCTAGGTGCGTTTGACTAATTTGCTGTTAACATTGACTGCGCCATTGACTTAAGACCAGGTTTATGTTGGTCAATGGTGCGATCATTTTCCGATGCCTCAAGATAGCAATACACCCAGAATTATCCTGAACACACCTCCTTGTTAGACCAGCACACCCATGTGCGCAAATATGGGTGCAGGTGCATTTGCTATTTAAACAACGTGGGCACCGGATGGGAAATTGACAACTGTGTCAGTCTTGAACTAGCAAAGACACTTGCGTTCGGGTGTTGCGTTGCGCTGCGTTGCGCTGCGTTGCACCGGGTGCACGTTAGGGCCCTGCATGTTAATGTTCAATATCAATTGTGAAAGGTATACAGAAAAACATTGTTTTTTGGTGTGATTTTATTTTCCCCCATTTTTCTCTCCTCCCAATTCCCTCTAATCCTGCCTTGTTGCCAGGTTCGCAACTCCCTTGGACAGATGTGTGGGATGGCGAAGGGCTCTCACATGGTTCATCCAACCACATGTCGCCCAGCCGTCATTTCTTTTTGCACTGTGAATCCAACTCGGACTCTTTTAGTCAGATCATGCACTGGATGATTACGCCCACTGACTATTCTTCTGTGATTGAACCCACGGCACCCGGTCTGGATGCTGGAGTCGCTGGAGAGTGAGGTGGCATGATAGATGATCTGACTTATCTATCCCAGGCAGTGCTATGACAATTTGTGCTGCCTCATGCAGGAGGCCCGGGGAAAGTCAGAGAATCCATGACGATCATGACATACCCTGTCATGCAATGCAGCAACTTATCCCACTACGCCACGCGGACCCCAAAAACTGCCCAATTTTATCTGAAAGTTTAAGGAGCTTCCCATTGCTTTCTTGTTGACCACTAACCTCTATCAGGCCAGCTCCCTCAGCCCAGTAAGCCTGCTGCATCTTTCTCTCATTCTTGTCTGTTTTGAAAAGTTGTTATTATTATTCAACTCAAATTTACAATAATTCAATATTTAATGAATAATCAATCCATGAAAATGTTGTATCGGTCTGTCTGATCTCGTAAAATCTTTATTTCTCACCTGACTGAGCTTCAGCGGAGCTGCCAGCACCACCTCTTTTGAAGAATTTTATTATTTTCTACAGGTTTAGGAATTTATGGTTTCACAAAGATTAATTTTAAGAAACAATCATCTATGGCTGCTTTGATATGATTGTTTTTTAAACGTAATGTAATTTTTGTCTCAAGTAGCCTACAGCCTCACTGACAGTGGAGTTTCTTTACGTCAAGTAGATTAGACCTAAAGTTACATTAGTTGACAAGCAAAAAATGTTAACTTGATAGCTCACTTGTGGATTAATAAAATATTTTTTATTGTAAATTACTTTTTAATTTGTAAATAAATCATATAAATAATCTATCTGCTTTAATATATCAAAAACACAACTCAAAAAATTGTAGAAAGCTGTCTTCACATCAATCCCGTCGAAAAGAATCACAGAAAGTCTGTCACTATGTGTACTGACAGTGTTAATTCTAGTCATCAAGTGTAGGCTACAAATTCTTGTACTAGCATCTAAATGCTGTATTAACATCAGAGTAGCAGCAGCCTCCCTCATGTCCTAGCGCCCGCCAATCGATGCATATAGTGAATATAGTCATACACATATAGACAGAGAGAAAAAAACTATTGATATAAATTAATAATGAACATTTTGTTTTTGGGGGGTCAAAAAATATTTGAGGGGGGCTAAAGCTCCCCTAACATAGACCTAGTGACATCACTGATTTGTACAATACAACATCTCACAATCAAAGGCAAGATGTTTAACAAAATATCTATGACAGGTTTTTGTAGTGTGTTTTTACTAAAAGTATTTGATTAATACATTTTTGATATTGTAATCATCCTAAAATGCTTAAAACACAACTGTGTTGAATTGAATTTATGACAACTTTAAAATGGAATACTTTAAGATAATTTGCACACTTTAATTTACATTTTACTCTGCTGACAGGCTAAGGAAACCAAAAACTAAAAAGGTGTAATGCTTATTGAATATCATAAGGCAAAAAAAAGGTATTTGGTATTCATTATACTCAGCCTGATTCTACTGTATGCTTAGGTATACCAGTATATTTTTTTACTTGATAATTGGCAAAATAGGCAAATGTATGCTGTTAGTTTGACTTAAAAAGGTAAGACATTACATCAGATAACCTTTGCATATTTAAGCATTAATCGTTAAGCTATCGTTTTAACCTAATACATGAACATTCAAAGTGTTTTTGCACTAGCTGACTACAGAATTCAGTGGCAATGGTGTTTTGCCCAAATGTGGATGACCAGCCTTCTATACACAAAGCTTTACACTTCACCAAATCACCTTATTGTACATGTTGACCTCTCATGCTGTCCTGAAATTAATCTTTCCCTCAAGATAGTGTGTTGTGTGATGGTGTATATCTCATCTCTGTTTTTCTTCAAAACAGGTCTGCACATCTTTGTCTGTGTCTCATTGCATTGTATTTTATATGTTACTATAGAAATTCCAGTTGATTCATATCAATCTCTTTTTTCCTTGCACCTGTTTCAATCTCTCTTCCAATGCTTAAAATAGAAGTGGAGCAAAAAGGTAAATAACTGAAACAATTCAAACTATAGCTCCTTGTTTTGTGTTATATGGTTGTAACCTTGCCTGTCCTCACAATGGTGTCCCAACCCTATAGTAGGCACTGCTAATGAAACTGTTCACTATGTAAATGGAAAGGGCTGTACAGTAGATTGCAAATGGAGTGAGACTGACTAACCCATTTAATCCCACCGGTCACAAGTGACCAAAAATAATTAACAAAACAATAGTGTTACCATTTTTTTTATTAATTTTAGAATTGTTCATGTCTAATGAAAGTTCTGGATTAAATGGGTTAAAGGAAAAAGATAATACAAGACCAGCAGTACATGTACTGTAAATGGAGGGTGTAGCTGCTGGAGTTCCACAGGGGTTTTTCTCCCCCTTACTACTCAGCGAAATCTCATTGCTTGGCTACCAAACCCCTGTCCATTGCATGCAAAGGTAAAAGTTATTGTTCTATTGAATCTACTGTCTGTTTTGTCTTAGTCCACTCTTTATCCTGCTTATCTTTAGATTCCTAGAGCAACAACTAATGCCATGAACACCCTAGATAATAATAATTTTAATCATTGTTGGTTGTGACAGTTACAGAGAGGTGAATGTGACCAATTTATCAGAATATGCATTTTCAGACCTGTTGAATCCTGTTGTCGAATGAATCTCTTATTTTGTTTGGCTGCTTTTTGTGTTTACAGGCTTTTTATTTGTTCTATTCGTGTTCTATTCTCCCCCCTATTCGTTTTCTATTTTCCTCCTATAGATGTCTGAGAGGCAAGGCTTCTTTTGTTTCAGAAGACAACTGAATAACTTTCTCATATGCTTCTTTTTTATGCACATAATCAAACCCCCCATATTATTGTTTGTAAATATAAACTATAGCTATTAATGACTTTTGGTCATTTTAATGTGTTCTTGTCCCAACTTTCTTGCTGGATATCCCATAAAGCAGAATGGAGGGAAAATGCAAAAATATCTTGAAATTGTCTTTTGATGTGCAGTTGAATTTGTTAACTTAAACCTATTTCTTTTACTCTTCTCCCATCAATAGTATTTGTTTGCCCTGGGAAACTGAAAGCTGTCAGAGATCCTTCCTTTCTGTTTGAAGTGGAGCAGCAAGCTGGATCGTGGTGCAAAGACCCTCTGCAAAATGGATACAAAATCTATTTCATGCCATGGACTCCTTACAGGACAGACACACTTATCGAATACTCTTCCCTTGATGACTTCCAAAATGGTCGGCAAACCGTCACATACAAACTCCCTCACAGAGTTGATGGCACTGGGTTTGTGGTCTATGACGGGGCTGTGTTTTTCAACAAGGAGAGAACTCGCAACATTGTAAAATTTGACTTACGAACTCGAATCAAAAGCGGAGAGGCCATCATCAATAATGCCAACTATCATGACACGTCGCCCTACAAGTGGGGCGGGAAAACCGACATTGACCTGGCTGTAGATGAAAATGGCCTGTGGGTGATCTATGCCACAGAGCAGAACAATGGCATGATGGTTGTCAGCCAGTTGAACCCTTACACACTTCGATTCGAGGCCACCTGGGAGACAACATATGACAAGCGATCTGCTTCCAATGCCTTCATGATATGTGGAGTACTGTACGTAGTGAGGTCCACATATGAAGATAATGAGAGTGAAGTCAGTAAAAGCTTAATAGATTATGTTTACAATACCAATCAAAACCATGGGGAGTATGTGGATATCTACTTTCCCAATCAGTACCAGTATATCGCAGCTGTGGATTACAATCCTAGAGATAACCAGCTATACGTGTGGAATAATTTCTACATCCTGAGATACAATCTGGAGTTTGGGCCACTCAATCTCGCTCATGGTAAGCAGCCTTACTTTTTCTGTACACAAAAGTGGCACATTGCAATTTGACACTGTGGTGTCAGCTTTCGTTACGTTTGTTATTACTTCTGTATTATATGGCTTGTGTGTCAAATGTCTTGATTTTTGTCAGTGAATTCAATATGTTAGATATGGTTTGAAACCTTTGGAGTGCATGAAGGTTGAAGTAGTCTAGCTGTCAATATTACAGAGCTAGGGAAGACCTCATAAGGAACAAGTACTGTATACTGTAGGCTGGTTGTGCCAAGCTTACAGCCATGAGGTTTGCAATCATTTGGATCATGTCAGATTAGCCTGTTTTGTAATTTAGATGTCGATATCTGAAATGAAGTAGGCTACATAGTAGTGTATTTGAGAGACAGTGGTACCTGGAAATTGGAAAATTCCAACTGTGCCAACAAATTTCTCCTATACTGGTTCAACATGTTCAAATATCTTCAATAGCTAGTCATGCACACTTTGGTTGAGATAAGATAATTTATTGTACAGTAACTGTCTATCCGTCACTTACAACTGGGGGACATTTTTATCTAATAATCTTTACAGTACTGCTCAACTGTGTCATGTCAGAGGGATTTATACCATTCATGACCTGCTTCAGGTACCTGCAAATTATTTCAATAGAATTGAGCTCTGGGCTTTCACCTGTCTTTCCGTGTCCCTCCATTTCATTTCACATTCTGTTCTAGCTTTGCTTGTGTGTCAGAGCATCATTCTAGGCAATTATAGCTTTTGTGTTTTATGCAGCCCTAAATCACATTAAATACGTTCTGAGGGAACTATTTTGTAAAACAGAAATATGTCAAATTTGAACGTATGAGAGGGTCAATTACGTTTGTAGGGAACTAAATTGAACACTCGAATAACGTTCAATATGAACATTAGAACATCATGACTTAGCGTGTACATAGCATAGTTTTTGCTAGGGCGGAGGTCGGGGATAGTGGACGGGCGTATAATCCGCGACTTGCATGCCAGTC
>JACXGM010016765.1:7759-20323 GCA_016801145.1 Umbra pygmaea
CCTCACGGATGACTGAGCTTCTCACCCTAAGGGAGACGCCCGCCACCCTCCTGAGGAAACCCATTTCGGCCGCTTGTACCCTGGATCTCGTTCTTTCGGTCATGACCCAGCCTTCATGACCATAGGTGAGGGTAGGAACAAAAACTGCCCGGTAGATTGAGAGCTTTGCCTTCTGGCTCAGCTCTCTTTTCGTCACAACAATGCGACATAATGAGTGTAATACCGCCCCCGCTGCGCCGATTCTCTGACCAATGTCCCGCTCCATTGTTCCCTGACTCGCGAACAAGACCCCAAGGTATTCAAACTCCTTCACTTGGGGGACTCCCTACCTGGAGTAGGCACTCCATCGGTTACCTGCTGAGAACCATGGCCTCAGATTTAGAGGGGCTGATCCTCATCCCAGCTGCTTCACACTCGGCTGCGAACCGATCCAGTGAGTGCTGAAGTTCACAGGCCGATGATGCCATCAGGACCACATCATCTGCAAAAAGCAGCGAAGAGATCCTCAGCCCACCGAACTGCAACCCATCCCCACCCCGACTACGCCTCGATATCCTGTCCATAAATACTACAAACAGGATTGGTGACAAAGCGCAGCCCTGGCGGAGACCAACCCTCACATGAAACGAATCTGACTTACTGCCGAGAACCCGGACACAGCTCTCGCTTTGGTCATACAGAGATTGGATGGCCCTAAGAAGGGACTCCCGCAGCACCTCCCACAATATCTCCCGGGGGACCCGGTATGACTAATGATGATAAATAGAATCCACCTGTGTGTAATCAAGTTTCCGTATAAATGCAACTGCTCTGTGATAGTCTCAGAGGTCCGTTGAAATCACAGAGATCATGAAGAACAAGGAACACACCAGGCAGGTCCGAGATACTGTTGTGGAGAAGTTTAAAGCCGGATTTGGATACAGAAAAATTTCCCATGCTTTAAACATCCCAAGGAGCTCTGTGCAAGCGATAATATTGAAATGGAAGGAGTATCAGACCACTGCAAATCCACCAAGACCCGGCATCCTTCTAAACTTTCAGCTCATACAAGGAGAAGACTGATCAGAGATGTAGCCAAGAGGCCCATGATCACTCTGGATGAACTGCAGAGATCTACAGCTGAGGTGGGCGAGTCTCTCCATAAGACAACAATCAGTCGTATACTGCACAAATCTGGCCTTTATGGAAGAGTGGCAAGAAGAAAGCCATTTCTGAAAGATATCCATAAAATGTGTTGTTTAAAGTTTGCCACAAGCCACCTGGGAGACACACCAAACATGTGGAAGAAGGTGCTCTGGTCAGATTAAACCAAAATCAAACTTATTGGCAATAATGCAAAACGTTATGTTTGGTGTAAAAGCAACACAGCTCATCACCCTAAACACACCATCCTCACTGTCAAACATGGTGGTGGCAGCATCATGGTTTGAGCCTGCTTTTCTTCAGCAGGGACAGGGAAGATGGCTAAAATTGATGGGAAGATGGATGGAGCCAAATACAGGACCATTCTGGAAGAAAACCTGATGGAGTCTGCAAAAGACCTGAGACTGTGATGGAGATTTGTCTTCCAAAAAGACAATGATCCAAAACATAAAGCAAAATCTACAATGGAAAGGTTCACAAATAAACATATCCAGGTGTTAGAATGGCCAAGTCAAAGTCCAGACCTGAATCCAATCGAGAATCTGTGGAAAGAACTGAAAACTGCTGTTCACAAATGCTCTCCATCCAACCTCACTGAGCTCGAGCTGTTTTGCAAGGAGGAATGGGAAAAAATTTCAGTCTCTTGATGTGAAAAACTGATAGAGACATACCCCAAGCGACTTACAGCTGTAATCGCAGCAAAAGGTGGCGCTACAAAGTATTAACTTAAGGGGGCTGAATAATTTAGCACGCCCAATTTTTCAGTTTTTTATTTGTTAAAAATGTTTGAAATATCCAATAAATTTCGTTCCACTTCATGATTATGTCCCACTTGTTGTTGATTCTTCACAAAAAATTACAGTTTCATATCTTTATGTTTGAAGCCTGAAATGTGGCAAAAGGTTAAAGTTCAAGGGGGCCGAATACTTTCGCAAGGCACTGTATCCAAAGCCTTGCAAATGCCAGTCAGTACTTTTCAATCACTTATTAAGAAGTGGAAGATTCTAGGATCTCTTGATACCAAGCCAATTTCAGGTAGACCAAGGAAGATTTCAGCGAAAACTGCCAGAAGAATTGTTCCTGATACAAAGAAAACCCCACAGGCAATATCGGAAGACATACAGGCTGCTCTGGAAAAAGACTATGTGGTTGTTGCAAGGGGCTTAATATGACGATAATTGAACAAAAATGAGCTGCAGGGTCATATTGCCAGAAAGTGCCATAAAATAGCCTGGTTACAATATGCCGACAACACCTTGACTAGCCTCACAGCTTCTGGCACACTGTAATTTAACGGAAGAATGCAATATTAGGGAACTTTTTTTTCCAATTAATTTGATTCAGTGGCAGGACAAATAAAGTTTAGGAAGTCAACTGAACGCCTCCCCTCAATCTAGCTGTAGTTTTCAAAAAATATTTTTGTGACCTACACCCCCGGTACAACTTGGAAACTTACGGTGCCCGAGTTGGGAATTACAGGACACATTGAGAAGGTGTTTCTAGTGACTCGTGTTGGAAACATGACCGGCACAATGATTTCGAGGTGTTTAGGGTTCTGGAGTGTTCCTTTAAGTGCATTACATGTTTAATCTCATAATGTTTCTGACACACTACATAAGTTCGACAGAATTAAAATTGTTTTATTGCTGATTTTTGTTTGTACTCAGTCAGCCAGCATTGATGGGTTCCAGTTGCCTTGATACCTGGTGACAGCAAACACCATCCTTGCAAAACCTAGTAGTTTTGCTTTTGCCAAACCTTAGTCCCTGACCAGGTCATTTAATTCTGACTGTGTATATAAGGTTCACCAGACATACATGGTTCAAAATACAGATCCATGTCACAGGTCCATGCCCAGCTGATGCACTGCAGCATCTTCATCTGTTTGGTCTAAGCTCCATTTGTCTGCTGGCGTCAGTTCTGGAAGACTGTCGTCATGTGGTACTGGTCTCAGGGCTGAAGGCAGAAAGAGGTATTCAATTGATTTCAGAGAAACCAGATAACTTAGTCATACGTAGTCCATCACATAATTCTTCTGTTCTCGCCAAATCATTGGGACAGCAAACGGCATTGCCTTCCGAGTACCTCTGAGCCAAGCTCTAATATCAACAGCACATCTGCAACAACAACCTGTGAGGAGCCCAGGCCTTGTATTGATCACCAAACTTACAACCAAATTACACCTCATATGATTTCTTAACATATCCTGTCATGGTGCATCTAGGAGGCGTAAGTGTGTACCCTCCACAAATGTAGCAGAACATATCATGGCTGTTGCGACTTTGGCGAGACATTCTGTTTAAATATAGAATTTGCTAAAATAGATTTTAATAAAATATTTCAGCATAGGTTAATTTGATGGTGATTTTCATCATTAGCAGCCAATAATCTATAAAATACTCCCAAAAGTGTTTAAGAAGCAAAATCTTTGTTGTCCACTAAAATTGTATAAAATTTTTAACCAGCTTGCTCACAATCTTTTAATGATAAACGTATAATCAGTGAGAACTAAAGGGTTTCTTTTTCTTGTATACGCAAAATGTTCTGTATATTTCCATTCCCTCTAGAATACTATACCCTGGGGGTGGAGTTAGCATCAACTCATCTGGGTATGCCAACGCTGCAAGAATCTTTTACAAGCTTGCCATTGATGTATGTACATCTATATACTTAATAACTGTAATAATTGTTTTCCTTAGAAAATGAATGAATACATTCATGAATGTATAGTGATTATTACTGTGTAAAGCGCTTTGGGTTCCTTGGAAGAAAAGCACTATATAAGTTGAATGCATTATTATTATTATTATTAAATATTGTTTTTATTAGGCTTTTTCAAGGGGTGACTATTTCCCAGTATGGGGCACCTGTCTTGGATTTGAGGAATTGACGTACCTGACCAGTGGAAAGATGCTTTTGTCCCACACAAACACCAGTGGTGTGGCATTGCCTCTCATTTTTACTAATGGTATGTTGATGATGTACCTGTACCTGTATGAAACACCATGTTAACTTACATAAATTAGCACTCATCACTTTGTACTAGACTCACATGTCCAAATTAAACACAAGTAGAAGACAATTATCCATGCCATTTGAGTAATGTGAACACTTTCAGAATCCAGAGAAAGTAAGCTGTTCAACGACTTCCCGGTAGATGTCCTAAATGCCCTGGCCACAGAGTCAATCACTGAAAACTCTCATATCTGGAGTCTTACCCTAGAGGTACGGTCTTAGCACATGGGCACTATGTCTGCGTACAATAACCATATGCCCAAAAAGGCAGGCTTTCATGTAAACTGTGTCATTAAAGGTCAACTATTCATGCAACATTCCATTTCAGAGTTATAACAGCAATGCAGATCTTAGACAGTTCTACAGAGTCCTGACAACAAATAGTGATGGGAAAACTGAGTTTGTGTCAACTGTGGAAGGTAAACTACATACATTGTTATAACGTACAGTAGCTATCAGTAGAGTGAATACATAGCAAATTGGACCATGTACTTGCATAAGGTATTAATAGGTTCACTGTTTTCCCTGTAGCATATGACTACCCTATCTACGGGACCCAGTGGCACCCTGAAAAGAACGCCTTTGAATGGACAAGGCCGTACATTCCACACTCTCCACTGGCTGTGAAAACCACTTTCTTCATGGCTGATTTCTTTGTTAATGAAGGTAGATAATAGTGTGAGGCAAATGTTCACTGCAAGTATAATTCTCCGTATGTATTGTGACATTATTGTAATAAGCTGAGTTTATGAATTCACATCCCTTGGCTGAACCTAAGAACCGAAGTGTGTTCACGACTTATTTCAACCACTAACTTCTGCCACTGCTCATTCTATTAACAGCTAGAAAAAACTTCCACAAATTTGAGGATGAAGAAGCAGAAAAGAAGGCACTGATATATAACTACAATCCTGTTTACACTGGAACCAAGTCTGCTTTTGAACAATTATATTTCTTTTGATTGTTTAATGGAGTGAGTTGTCATTTAAACATTTTATTTAAATAATTTGAAATTTGGTTATTTTGTAATGAAACTTCATGTTTGATTTGTATAAATTGACAATAATTGTTGGAATTTGACTGGCAAGGTCTAAAGGAACACTAACTAAGTGTTAGATAAGGAGATATAATTAGGGAGATATGCATAATAAATTATTTTAAAATCAATCTGATCTCAAATATTTCAACATTTTTTTTAGGACCACTGTTTAGGAATTTAACCCATAAGATTTGTTTGGACATCTTGAGTTCTAATCTCCTAATTAGTTTACAATTTAAACAAAAATTGTGGTTGATTTAAGTAAAATCTTTTTTTTTGCTAACAAAATGGTTAAAGTATCAGTCAAAGAAGAGAGAAGATTCACAGTTGTCCAATTACAACCCAGATAGATTAACTACAAAGACTACGATGATAAAATATTTTTTATTCTAACATTTACCCCCATGCCACATTCTGCTTGGTTTCCACAGTTGTTTTGTGTACTGTTGAGTTGCAAAGTCAAGAGTATCTTGACAATAGTCCATCTTTATTTTCAGTTGCCCGTGTCAGAAAGTTAATCTTTGCTGCTGAGTATTGCAGTCCACTTTAAATTAAATCCAAGGACCAAAACAGAACAAAAATGTATATTCAAAATGCATTTATGCACAAATAACACTCAGTTTTAAGAGACTAAAATGAAATTTGAGTAACATTTATACATCAAGCTGACGAGACTGAAATCTCAATCACGATACTACTGTAAATGTAATGCAATCCAGTACGGAACATTCAAAATGTCAAAAATACTATTTTGAAACGCAGCCATCGAAGACAGCATTGAGTGGCTAATAACTTGGTAACATGCATTGACAAACTAACAGGAATGAGCATTCAGATAAAATACAAACTTGTGCCTTAAACATAAGAATCCACATATTTTATATTAATTTAGCCATTTGTCTTTAAACCCAATGGAGTTACGTTCTTGTCTCATTGCAGCAACAGGCGCAGAAGAGTCAAACATCATGGCCCACTTCTTCCAATACCAGCCCCAGTAAGCTCTGCTACTTATCACAAGGCTCACTCAATCAGGACATTAGCTTAACCAACACAATGAAAAAGTGATGTTGACTCCAAATCAGTCAGCTTACAGAAGCCTGAACTAACACAATTATTGTAGTTGCAGGAGAGCTTGATGAGACAAAGGAGTGTTCATATTGAAAAAGTCCATCTTAAATCCTGTCTCCTTAATAACCCAGAAAGTGATACATGGTTGAGTGGTAGACATGTCAATTCCATAGGAGGTTAGAGAAAGGGAGTGTGTTTCTCTGTAACAGCATCATTTCATAATGGATACTTGTGTGTTCTACAACAGAATATGCTTGAAATCAGCCACACCCCCTTTTCAATCTTTCTGAAAAAAGCATGCACACGTTTAAAATAATAATATGCTACTTATTGTTTTAGCTATAAAATGACTTCTACAACTACCTTCGTTTTTTTAATCACTTTTCACATTTATGTTGGGATCCACCCGTTAACAGCCTACACTTGATGACATGTGAGCTGATAAGGACTGTCTAATTTCAAACAAGTGCATTTTGTGCACTCCTTGTATCATTGTTTTTCAAAAGGAGTCCAGAAAACTGGCACGAGGTGAAAAAATTCAATCAAGAATACCTCATTGACTTTCATGCTGGTCTGTCCTCTCCTAGCCTGGACGATGCAAGGCCAATCATGCACCGGCCAATGGAGCCAACCGGTTACAACCGGCTGTGACTCCCTAAGAATGAATTCAGTGCGTATTGGCACATCATCTGTGCCAATCACAGAATTAATGTATGTTTTTTGATAGCAGTCCAACCTTTAAAAATATTAATTTGTTCTTTCATACTGTAAAGATTGCAATGATGATTCTAGCTGTTATTTGACAAATATACACATGTAATGTTTTGACCAATAACCCCACCTAAAACCCCCCCATTGGGTCATTGAGATGATTTGGAATGCCTTTACATTTAATATAACCATTTTATGTTGTTATTATGACCTGACACCATTGAATTGCTATTGATGAACATTGTCTCTGCTTTTGAAAACCCTTTTATAATTGCTTATTTTTGAGCTGGAGAAGACCATTGCTTACTTTACTGTTGATATAATGCCATACTACACACTCTAAACAATATTACAAAGTGTTCAGTGTGAAGATTTGACCATCAGTAATTATTTATATTATAAACAGAAAAATTGTTTACAATGAGACATGTGTTTTGTTTTCACGAGGAGTCCATAAAAAAAGGACTTGCTCCCAACATAAGGCACAGTGACAAAAATATATATGGTTCAATATTCAAAGGATCGTAGGGAGTATCACACAATAAGCAAAAAGCAAAGATAACAATTAGCAACAAAAACAAAGAAACTGTTCTGTTCTTGTCCTTCCTGGGGCCCATCTTTTCATGACATGGAAAAATGGAATCTACGGCTTTTAAATACAGAGTTGAGGCTACAGTAGGATTCCAAGTTCAGGACAAGTTTGAACACTGAAAAAAGAAAGTGTCTATGCCCCACAAAGTGAATGTTTTCTTACTTTACAGAGCAACCACAGACACAAGCACAGTCATGAAAAGGTATTCTCACAATTTTAAAAATAGGAACATTCCCTTCTCAGACACCCCCACCCTCAGACACTGGGCAGGAGCCAGTTTGACCCTTAAAATCCTGTATGTTGTCTGCACTTTTGACCCCAAAGTTTGTGCTATAAAGTTTCCCCATCTTTACTGACTGGTTTGCGTATGGATTTTGCTGTTCCCTCCGCCCAGCCAGATGTTCCTGAACCCAAAGAGCATGTCCTTTTAGATGCCTGAACGGAGATGATCTATTCCTGAGCTGACCGCTGTTCATCACATTCCAGATATGTCCTTAGCACGTGTTCCCTCATCGTCCTCCATAGTGATGTTGTAATCATTGTGCTGATATCAACAAGATGTCTGTTTATGCTGTCTTCTGATGAAATGTTAGGAAGAAGAGGATTAGGACGGTCAACAGTGTAGTCTCAGGGTCACGCTGGATGCAGGAGTATCCCAGAAGGTGAAAACGTAAAAGGCTGAAGAGGGTTGAATCCAAAATGAAGGTTGCATATGTGGATTGTGAAAACCAGACATGGGGGCTGGATTTGTGCTTTGGCTAGCAGGACCTCTGGTTTTTGATGGCTGGTTTTGGCTAACCCTCCTCCTCGATCTCTTCTTCCAGTCTCTCCTCAAACACCTTGTCTGGTAGCCGGAAGCACTCCTCAAAGAAGTTGACCAGGGATTGACTGAGGTGCTGCCGCGTGACTTCACTGTGGATGAAGTGGCCCTCGTCTGGGTAGATCTATGGTGAACAGAATGACGATCACCAGAAATATTCATTTCTCTGAATGCATATGCAGAGTTACTATAATGAACAGGAAATTATCATCATCAACCAATAAGCCCCAGGTGGGTATTTGATTTGGGATTACATAACTCTTCTGACTCCCAATCAGATCTAGCACAGAAGATAAAGCTAAACATTTTGGGATGAAGAAAAGTGTCATAAAACATGTTTATGTTTACCATGACTTTTGATTTTTCATGAAGTTCCAGGTAAATTGATGGACCTATTCATTAGACCCTGGTAATAGTAGACATTGTTTTTCAAATCCCGCTCACCTGCAGACTGTAGTTGGCCCTCTCATTGATCAGCTGGGAGATGAATTTGGCTGTGTGCTGAAAATGCACTTTTTCTGGTAGAAGAAAGGGAAAACAATGCAAACCATCTTATCGATCAGATTAAAGAATTTCGTTTAGGTAGATAGGCTTGATTTTAAAATTCTCTTACCATCTGCTGTTGGATGAACAATAAGAAACTTCTTGTCGAGGAACTGAGATGCCCTGTGTGCAAGATTTGACATCTGTGAAGACAAGACATTGGTATAATGTAACAACCCAAATGGAAAACACAGCTCAAAACACAGCCAGCCCTATGTGAAAGCTGAGTAAAGGCGTCATACAGAATATGCTCTGGGGTCAGGCTTGGGCAGTCCCAGGTATCTCTCTGAAAACGCTGAAGCTGGAAGAGAAGAAGGGAGTTTGTCAAAAAATAAATAAATATTTTTTAATTCATACTAGACAACACGGTCAAGTAAGGTGGGAAAAGAATCAGTATGCACTTATTAAAAGTTAAGTAATAGTAATAATTCCGCTTAGAGTTGTAAGGTCTAACTTAACAGACATTGGATATTTCTGTACATACATTTGGACCTGCCCTGCTTATTTGTACTGTGAGGTCAGTCATCACACTTTACTTTGTAAACTAAAGACGTGAGTGACCAAATGATTGGCAACCAATACCAGTTTAGCACCAATACCTGTTTTTACTGTTTTGCTAGCTTGAGGCACCTTTTTACTTTTCGAACACTGTACTGTATATGAGCAGCACACGACAACAAATGAGGTAATGTGCAAGCAGCAGTGGTTAAAATGTAGTAGTATCAATAATCGATAGAGGAGCACATGCTGCACCGTACGCTGCCTTTTCTTTCAGCATTAAAAGTGAAAAATGAAGAGAATAATGGATCTTCCATTTGCTTCCAGGCACACTTCCCCCTTAAGTGTCACTGCAGAGCATCTGTTTGGTGCCATATTGATAGGGTGGCTGTCTGTACCATAACGCTGATAAGAAGCCCTCACACACACATAAGCATGCATGCAAATACCTTACCGTATAGATCAAAATCTGTAATGGGTGACAGGACTGCACCACATTTCACCAGGGAATCCTCAGCGCTGAGCAGCAAGCTGGTGATGTAGCCTCCATACACCTGGCAGACAGAAACCCTAGTATGGTCCAGATATCCTTCAACAACATTAAGCTTCTAGGTCTGTTTGTTCTGATCTGATGTGTCTTTTTGAGACTATTTTGAGCCTTAAAGCTCAATGATGACAAATTTCAGCATTAACAATGTATAAACCTGATTCCAAAAAAGTTGGGACACTACAAATTGTGAGTTAAAAAGGAATGGAATAATGTACAAATCTCATAAACTTATATGTCATTCACAATAGAATATAGATAACATATCAAATGTTGAAAGTGAGACATTTTGAAATGTCATGCCAAGTATTGACTCATTTTGGAGTTCATGAGAGCTACACATTTCAAAAAAGTTGGGACAGATGGCAATAAGAGGCCGGAAAAGTTAATTGTACACAGCTGGAGGACCAATTTGCAACTCATTAGGTCAATTGGCAATATGATTGGGTATAAAAAGAGCCTCTCAGAATGGCAGTGTCTCTCAGAAGTCAAGATGGGCAGAGGATCACCAATTCCCCCAATTTTGCGGTGAAAAATAGTGGAGTTTCTCAGAGAAAGATTGCAAAGGGTTTGAAGTTATCAACATCTACAGTGCATAATTTCATATAAAGATTCAGACAATCTGGAACAATCTCTGTGCGTAAGGGTCAAGACCCATACTGGATGCCGTGATCTTCGGGCCCTTAGACGGCACTGCATCACATACAGGAATGTTACTGTTATGGAAATCACAAAATGGGCTCAGGAATACATCCAGAAAACATTGTCGGTGAACACAATCCATCGTGCCATTCGCCGTTGCCGGCTAAAACTCTACAGGTCAAAAAAGAAGCCATATCTAAACAGGATCCAGAAGCGCAGGCTTTTTCTCTGGACCAAGGCTAATTTAAAATGGACTGTGGCAAAGTGGAAAACTGTTCTGTGGTCAGACAAATCAAAATTTGAAGTGTGTTTTGGGAAACTGGGATGCCATGTCATCCAGACTAAAGAGGACAAGGAAAACCCAAGTTGTTATCAGCGCTTAGTTCAGAAGCCTGCATCTCTCATGGTATTGGGTTGCATGAGTGCGTGTGGCATGATCAGCTAACACATCTGGACAGGCACCATCAATGCTGAAAGATATCCAAGTTCTAGAACAGCATATGCTCCCACCCAGACATCGTCTTTTTCAGGGAAGACCTTGCATTTTCCAACACGACAATGCCAGACCACATACTGCATCAATTACAACATCATGGCTGAGTAGAAGAAGGATTCGGGTACTGAAATGGCCAGCCTGCAGTCCAGATCTTTCACCCATTGAAAACATTTGGCGCATCATAAAGAGGAAGATGCGACAAAGAAGACCTACAACAGTTGAGCATCTAGAAGCCTGTATTAATGGGACAACATTCCTATTCCTAAACTTGAGCAACTTGTCTCCTTAGTCCCCAGACGTTTGCAGACTGTTATAAAAAGAAGAGGAGATACCACACAGTGGTAAACATGGCCTCGTCCCAACTTTTTTGAGATGTGTTGATGCCATGATATTTGAAGTCAACTTATTTTTCCCTTGAAATTATACATTTTCTCAGTTTCAATATTTCATATGTCATCTATGTTGTATTCTGAATAAAATATTGAAATGTGAAACTTCCACATCATTGCATTCTGTTTTTATTCACAATTTGTACAGTGTCCCAACTTTTTTGGAATTGGGTTTGTAGCTAGCACTGGAATCGAAGAGAGCAATATTTAAAGAATTGTGATTAGCACATCAAATCAGGGTTTACAGATTGAAAATGTAACAGCCAATTGATCATTGACTTTGACAGGTTTTCAGTAACTTTCTCCACCACGCAGAGGGGATAGCATATTTAATTTGCAGGATCAGACTTTTCAGTTAACTCTGTTAATTATGGAGTTATATTTCTATCTTTATTCAAGAGCACATTATTTCAATCTGAGAGCATTTCTCACAGATACAGTGCCTTGCGAAAGTATTCGGCCCCCTTGAACATTTAGAATTTTTGCCACATTTCAGGCTTCAAACATAAAGATATAAAACTGTAATTTTTTGTGAAGAAGCAACAACAAGTGGGACACAGTCATGAAGTGGAACAAAATTTATTGGATAGTTCAAACTTTTTTAACAAATAAAAAACTGACAAATTGGGCGAGCAAAATTATTCAGCCCTTTTACTTTCAGTGCAGCAAACTCTCTCCAGAAGTTCAGTGAGGATCTCTGAATGATCCAATGTTGACCTAAATGACTAATGATGATAAATAGAATCCACCTGTGTGTAATCAAGTCTCCGTATAAATGCACCTGCTCTGTGATAGTCTCAGATGTCTGTTGAAAGCACAGAGAACATCATGAAGAACAAGGAACACACCAGGCAGGTCCGAAATACTGTTGTGGAGAAGTTTAAAGCCGGATTTGGATACAGAAAGATTTCCCAAGCTTTTAACATCCCAAGGAGCACTGTGCAAGCGATAATATTGAAATGGAAGGAGTATCAGACCACTGCAAATCTACCAAGACCCGGCCGTCCCTCTAAACTTTCAGCTCATACAAGGAGAAGACTGATCAGAGATGCAGCCAAGAG
>JACXGM010016766.1:0-20223 GCA_016801145.1 Umbra pygmaea
TTCCACTGCATACTGTAACCCCTTTTGCCTCGATCTTGAGGATATCGCAGAGTTAATGCTCCAAAAAAGGTAACTGACACGCACGGTATACCTTTTCCGTTATGGCAATCTGTTGCACTGGTCAGTGTTTGACCATTTGTTTGTCGGGCGTAGCAACAATAACTAAGGGGGGCGGGGCTCGGCGAAAGGCTAATTGACTAACTAGTTAGTCTTGTATTTTATAGGTTATTGTCCTACCTGATGCAAAAGTCGTCACGTCCTCTCTTTCTCTTAGCAATTTTTGTTGTTGTAGGAAATTGTGTGTGGGGTCGCAAGAGAAATATAACCCCTTACTATAAACCTATGATTTAACCAACTTGTAAAGGCGATTCGTATGTACTAATGTGTAGTGAAGCGTTGTTAAGCATGATTCACTGACGAGTGGCGGAGAGGAATCACGTATCACGAAATAAATGGTTACTCTATAATTATATATTTCTTTATAGAAAAAAACTACCCGCAAATCGCTCAGGACAATTCTTGCGAGGGGTTAAGCGCCTTTTCACCAAGACAGTATAATGTATAAAAGCTTTTCACAAAGAATAACGGTACAGCTCTCAAAAGGCTCCGTCTCAAACCAAACACACACTATGATGGTTCCAGCTCAAAGGATTAACATGCATCCTTCCTTTGCCAGAGTTTATCTATTGATCTATCTGACTGGAATCAAATGTGAAAATCCAATGTACTGCATATTAGGTGTTAGGCATTTCTTAGGTGTTGAGCATTTCGGCTCAAAACCTAATATGCAGTACATGGGATTTTCAAATAATATAGTAATGTATTTTTTAACACAATTCGAATGAATTTGTTGGTCAAGCTAGCTGACATGCGCAACGTTTTCTAATCACGAACACTACAATCACAGCACTGAAATCGTTTGTTTGTTTGTTTGATTATTTAAGCTACTAATATTCATTAACTACCTATATTATATATTCAATAACTAGGTCTGTGCATAAATTTTAGTCCCTATCTGGACCTGGAGTTAGGCTGCAATCTTGTGGGCTCGCCCTTTATTGTTACAGACACAGTAATCTATTCGTCCAGTTTAGCCTAGCTAGGATGTATTTTACTCTGTTGGTTAGGGAAAGCATACAGTAGTCCTCTTGAATGATAGAACAAACTGCTCTGGCTACAACATTGTAGTAGAGATATGCATTAAGTTATTGTTTGGTGTTCTAGCTGTAGTTGAATGTGATATTGAATTAGTGCATGCTTTTTGTTTTGACCTACAGTACAGGAAGGTGAGCCAGAAGATGTGAGCCCTTCAGTCAGGGGCAGATCATGTAGGGCTAGATGCAGTGCCAGGCACAATGGTCTGCATAGAGGACAGGGAACAGCAGCTAGTAGTTGTAGAGGAGCTGGGCATGGTATTGCAGCCCTGTCCCGTGTTGGAGGAGTTAACAGGAGTGACAGACTCGGCCAGATGGATGCTGCGAGGGTGGCAGAGCTTAAGGCACATCGCTGGTCTGTCACATAACTTTGCAAGGGCAATGATTTTTGACCTTGAACCATCCCAAACTAATGTGTTTTAACATTAAATAAAATCATGACATTTTAGGGTGCCACCCAAAGAGTCAGGTGATTTCAGACCCTGCTTCTCTGTAATATCTCAGGATGTTTCAGCACTTTTTAGTTCCTTTAGACATTGATAGTGGCCATATCTATTGTGCAGACAAGCTCATAAATGCGGTTGTGGTTGTAGCCCCAGGTATGAATTTGGACATTTTGAGTTTAATTTTACATTGTAAATATATGATACCTGACTCTCAAACAGGACCAGGACTCGCTGATTTGGGCTTCTGTGGAAGATGCAGGACATGTTGTGGACAGGGCCAAACCGGTGTGTGCAGTACATTCTAGAAGACGGTGTGTCAGTATGCTCCCACACATGGATCAGTACATTCTAGAAGAGGGTGTGTCAGTATGCTCCCACACATGGATCAGTACATTCTAGAAGAGGGTGTGTCAGTATGCTCCCACACATGGATCAGTACATTCTAGAAGAGGGTGTGTCAGTATGCTCCCACACATAGATCAGTACATTCTAGAAGAGGGTGTGTCAGTATGCTCCCACACATAGATCAGTACATTCTAGAAGAGGGTGTGTCAGTATGCTCCCACACATGGATCAGTACATTCTAAAACAGGGTGTGTCAGTATGCAGACATGGTTCATCCAACCACATGTTGCTGATTCTTTTTGCGCTGCAAGCCCCACTCGGAAGCCTTTACTCGGTTCATGCACGAGATGATTATGTTCACCGCTATAGTTCTGTGATTGAACTTACAGGCGCTTGATTTGAACACAAGGTGTCGCTGAATAGCGATGTGTCACAGGACAGATAATCTACATTTTCAAACTCAAATCCTGCACAGCGCTATGCTAATTTGCACTGCCTCGTGCAGGAGGCCCGAAGAAAGTCAGAGAACCCATAGTCAGGCTCGATCCTGTGACTATCATGATGTAACTGTCCAGCAATGCAGCAAATTAGCCCACTATGCTACACGGACCCCCTCTCTCTGAGGAATATTTCCAGAAACTTGTTGAGTTTTGAAGGCAAATAAGGGTCCAACCTAGTACTAGCAAGGACTATAACTAACAAACTGGGCAGTGAGTGCATATACCCATGCAAATGATTGCCTCAGTTTCCTGTTATCATCTGACAGGATTGGCAGCTGGAGTGTTTTTTTGTTGCTGTAGCCCATTTGCTTCAAGGTTCAATGTGTTGTTTGTTGAGAGATTCTCTTCTGAATACATTGTATGTAAGAAGTACATTTTTTAGTTACTGATGCCTTTCTACTACCTCGACCTGGACCTACCTCCCGGTTGCCTAATGATGTTGCCTTTGGAATAGCTTTGATGCCATTGAAAATGCCATGTGGGGCCTTCAAATGCTTCTAATTTCCAGCAAACAAAATGCATGCTGTTCAACCGCACACTACCCATACTCGCCAGACTGACTAGCATTTCCAGTCTGGACGGATCCAAACTAGAATTTGTGAAATACCTAGGTGTCTGGTTAGATTGTTCACTTTCATTCCAGTCCCACATTAACCATATCCAATCCAAAATTAAATCTAGAATTGGCTTCCTATTCCACAACAAGGCCTCCTTCACCCACGGTGCCAAACACACCCTGGTAAAAATAACTATCCTACCAATCCTAGATTTCTGTGATGTAATTTACAAAACTGCCTCCATCTCCCTCCTGAAAATGTTAGATGTGGTCTATAATAGTGGCATCCGGTCTGTCTCCGTTGCCCCATTTAACACCCACCACTGCAACCTATATGCACTAGTGGGCTAGCCCTCATTACACACTTGAAACCTGGCCCACTGGTATCACCTCATATATAAGTCACTCATACACAAAACCCCTCTGTACCAAAACTCTCTTCTCACCATTGACTTACCCAGACGTAACCTGCAATCAAGCAAGTACATCTCCTTTGTCCCCCGAAAAGTCCATATCTCCTTTGGCCAAAACACCTTCCAGTTTGCAACAGTAAACGACTGGAACAAACGACAAAAAAACTCAGAAACTCAGGAATTCTGTCTTCCTCACCTCCTTTAAATCACGAGTATCAGAGCTTCTGTCTAATCATTCCACGTGCTAATTGCCCCCCCTCCACACACACACACACATGCATGCTACTTCTTCCCATTTGATCTAGTGCCTTAGTGCTGCCCCATGATGCTTCTGCATTCATCGATCTGCACCAGCCGCGGTCCCTGGATCTTAATTGGGTAGGACGGGCTCGCGTTACGCTCGGGACCGGAGTGAATGGAATGGTGGGCAACGCACAAAACCCAGTGTGCAAAACGAAAAAACACTGGGTTTCGTGCGTTGCGCACATTCCATTCACTCCGGTCCCGAGCGTCACACGAGCCCATCCTCCCCAATTAAGATCCACCGACCGCAGCTGATCTGCACAGTATCTTATTTATTGTTTGTCATTTGCACAATAACTGTTACGCTCAAGTGTAATTTACTCAATTGTATTTGTCTTGCCACTTTACATATCAATTAATATACCTCTGTAATTCAGATTTCAGTTGCAGTAATTGTATTCATGCGTACATCATTTACTCTGAAGATCCACACTGTTTTTCATTGCATTTTTATTCCCTTGCATTATTCATGTGTAATTTCTGTAATTCATGTGTACCTTTGCGTCATCTTGCACCTTTTCACTTTTATCTTGGCCAGGTCGCTGTTTCAAATGAGAAACTGTTCTCAACATGCCCATCTGGTTAAATAAAGGTTAAATAAATAAATGTGAGCTACCACCAACTGATCCTATGCTGACGACCCAAAGCTCCACCGTTCAATTCCGACTGGCCTGCTGACGTGTTCCTGACACAGTCCTTCTACAGCAGGCTTTCCAATGTCATGCTGCCACTGTAACCCATAGGCTAGCCCTCGATATTCCCAGACTGCTAGCGTAAGTGGTGTTATCTGCTTAGCATGTTACTCAGTCCAGCACCTATAAAGCGGATGCTTGGAACTCACCTCTTCTAACTACTCTCTGGACTATCTACTTATCAGACCCCCTACACAGTGCTTGAAGTGGGAAAAAATAAATGTCAATACCCTTATTCCCTCACATCAGAATCAACAGGTATCAAAAATAATTAAGTATCACGATTACATATTTACAATGTATAAATGATACTATGAGATGTTGCTTTTGTTCTAAATTAGAAAGCAGTTAGCTGTGCAGATGGCCATGAACTCAAGTGATTTTTAGCAGGTCTGCAAAACTTTTGTATTCAGAAATACCTAGGTCATGTAATTTCATATGTAAACAAGCATATTAAAGTCATACTAGTGTCAAATTTGTAATTGTTTGCTTTATCTACAAAAGTTGCATAATGTACATTTCAAAAACAGTAGACAATGCAGTTTTGTTATCTGATTTGAAATTTTTATTGTAGCGTTTCAGCAACTACAAAAACTTTTTTGCCAACCAGTGACGGCTGCTGGTCTTTCAAAAAGGGGAAGCTCATTTTCGGCCTACATCATAGAAATTGTCCATTTATTTATACGTAAACTCTGCCCTACATTCCTTTTCAAGAAAATGCTTTTTGACTCTGTCATACCAACAAGGCGTCTTTTCGAGTGACCTGACCAGTGTCTTCTCAATGGTCAGCAGAGCTAGGATGCTTAAACGGCCTTGGCCTATTTTGTTATGGTGTAGGACTTGAGCCGCTTTAAACAAGAGAAGCTCCTTTCTACACCTGCAGATGTAGAACTAATTGTTGCCACTAATGAGAACAGTTTGTAAAGCTGAGGCATTGCACTGTACAACTCCATGTCTTTAAGTTACACCAAGTAATCACCCAGCTTTCCCCTGTTACCCTGCAAGTCCTGATCTGAATACAGGACTTGAAGTTCAGACCTCAGTCTCCCTGAATCAAAGTGATGGCCGTAACTTTTCAGGACACAAACAAAACAATATTAAATGTGAATGAGGAAATGTGGGAATTAGGTTCAACTGAAACAAGGAATGTGGTGTATGATTGTTAATAACAGTTTAAAGCAGCCCCATTGAAGTCCATGGACGTTAGGCTTCAACAGGGAAATGCACTCTGACATTTCAATAATGTATGAGAAGGAAATCGAGTCAGTTGACTTGCCATATGTACAGTGGGGGAAAAAACGTATATAGTCAGCCATCAATTGTGCAAGTTCTCCTACTTAAAAAACAGAGAGAGGTATGTAATTTTCACCACAGGTACATTATATCTATGAGAGTTTTAAAATATCCAGAAAATCACATTGTAGGATTTTTTTGTGAATGTATTGGTAAATTATGGTGAAAAATAAGTATTTGGTCAATAACAAAAGTTAATATCAATACTTTGTTATATACCCTTTGTTGGCAATGACAGTGGTCAAATGTTTTCTGTAAGTCTTTACAAGGTTTTCACACACTGTTGCTGGTATTTTGGCCTATTCCTCCATGCAGATTTCCTCTAGAGCAGTGATGTTTTGGGGCTGTCGCTTGGCAACACAGACTTTCAACTCCCTCCAAAGATTTTCTATGGGGTTGAGATCTAATGACTGGCTAAGCCACTCAAGGACCTTGAAAAGCTTCTTACGAAGCTACTCCTTCATTGCCCGGGAGCTGTGTTTGGGATCATTGTCATGCTGAAAGACCCATCCACGTTTCATCTTCAAAGCCCTTGCTGATGGAAGGAGGTTTTCACTCAAATTCTCACGATACATGGACCCCTTTCCTTTACACGGATCAGTCGTCCTGGTCCCTTTGCAGAAAAACAGGCCCAAAGCATGATGTTTCCACCCCCATGCTTCACAGTAGGTATGGTGTTCTTTGGATGCAACTCAGCATTCTTTCTCCTCCAATCACAATGAATTGAGTTTTTACCAAAAAGTTATTTTTTGGTTTTTCTCTGACCATATTACATTCTCCCAATCCTCTTCTGAATCATCCAAATGCTCTCTAGCAAACCGCAGACGGGCCTGGACATGTACTGGCTTAAGCATTTGATTTGAGTCCTTGGCGGCGTAGTGTGTTACTGATGGTAGCCTTTGTTACTTTGGCCCCAGCTCTCTGCAGGTCATTCACTAGGTCCCCCCGTGTGGTTCTGGGATTTTTGCTCACCGTTCTTGTGATCAATTTGACCCCACGGGGTGAGATCTTGCGTGGACCCCCGGATTGAGGGAGATTATCAGTGGTCTTGTATGTCTTCCATTCTCTTATAATTGCTCCCAGAGTTGCTTACCTATTGCAGATTCAGTCTTCCCAGCCTGGTGCAGGTCTACAACATTGTTTCTGGTGTCATTTGACAGCTCTTTGGACTTGGCCATAGTGGAGTTTGGAGTGTGACTGTTTGAGGTTGTGGACAGGTGTCTTTTATTCTGATAACAAGTTTGGTGCCATTAATACAGGTAACGAGTGGAGGACAGAGGAGCCTCTAAAAGAATACATTTTGCTTGTTTGTAGGTGACCAAATACTTATTTTCCACCATAATTTACCAATAAATTCATTAAAAATCCTACAATGTGATTATCTGGTTTGCTTTTTCTAGTTTTGTCTCTCATAGTTGAAGTGTACCTATGATGAAAATTACAGGCCTCTCTCAAATTTTTAAGTGGGAGAACTTGAACAATTGGTGGCTGCCTAAATACTTTTTTGCCCCACTGTACTGATTCTGAATGAACTTGTCTTTGAGATGAATGTGTTCTAACACATTTTTTGGTAAATGTTAACACAATAGTACATATTTGACCATAAATCTTTTTACATTCAGGGGAAGCTGAGTTTCCCTTGCATTCTTAAAGAAATTGCACCCGCTGCCAACAGTAAAGAACAGTATGACGCCAATGCAAGGGCACCCTCGTTGCTCCCAGGAGAACAGGTGTTAGTTCATACCACCCGTCGGGGTGATCAAGGAAAGCTGGCTGACCGATGGGACAGACAAGTCCAGGTTGTGGTGGGACAAACTGAGCCATGGGGCCCAACCTATCAAGTTCATCCAGAAGGTAAGGAGGGTCCTGTTCGCAACATTCACCAAAACAGATTACGGTTGTGTACCTTTTTGGTTCCAGATCAGCCAGAGCCAGGACCCGAGCTGCCAGCCCAGGATCGAGGAGAATTGGTTCAGCAGTGGCTGATGTTGTGGACGAATGGAAGGCCCGGGACTACAATCCGGCCACAAGAGGCCCTAGCAGATCACCCAGGGCCCTCTGATGGTGTAGACTAAGCGTTCTCTCATATCAAAGTGACATCTGCAAGAAAACCATAGTAGTGCAGTGTGCAAAAAAGACACGACCAAGAGTTGATTATTCTCCCCAGCCTCCACTGGAAGAGATTGTGTCCCTCTCCCCACCCCCGGCGAAAGACTTTCCGCCTGAGCAGCTACAGGGTGGCCTGTAGCTAACTCATTTTATTATTAAACTATTTACTGTTTGTGCATTTGGTCCCTTTGGTGGTTCCTGACTGGTTGATCTTATTCGAACCTCAAGTAATGGAGTCCTGTGTGGCATTGTGACCACAGTATACATAACATATTCATAGAACCTTATTAGATTAATTGTAGGACAACTAATTTGAAGTAGGCTTATGGTTCTATCAACTTCCAAATTCAAATTTTGTGTTTTCATTAAAGCATAAAATACATAAAATAACATTTCAGCCTGTACAGTGTGAATTTTTTAATTGTTCTATGTAGTTTTATAATTATTGAGGCTGTTTGGGAATTTATATTGGATTACAAAGTTTTTTTTAGTTAAAACAAGTTATCTACTCGCTTCGGCAACGCTTGCGCCGATGAGAAAAATTGACTTGAAGCATAAAATTACACTACTTTAAGCGAGTCTCACTTTGCACAACGACACACTGCTTTTTGCTGTGTAGCATGTCTCATTGATTGTCCCGAGTTCAGAACCTAAAACTTGCATTTTGGTGTTGTGATGTGTCCAGTGTTTTTCGGCCATAAGGCTAGGCACCACTGTCACCACTGATAAACCCACTATTGTAGAAAACCCTAATAAGCATCAGACAGCTGATGTTCTGAAAGAGGTACAAAATCTTGACCCCTTCAAATCTGCTGGACTAGACTCGGGACCCTTTCTTTCTTAAACTGTCTGCAGTAATTATTGCTAAACCCATCACCAGCCTTTTCAACCTCTTGTTTCATCTGAGATCCCTAAACACTGGAATGGAAGGCTGCTGCAGTAATCCCTCTATTCAAAGGGGGGGACAGTTTAGACCCAAACTGCTACAGACCAATCTCCATCCTACCCTGCCTCTCTAAGGTCTTCAAAAGCCTTATTAATAAAGAGATTATCAACCATTTCGAATCCCACCACAGCCTCTCTGATATGCAATCTAGTTTCCGAGCTGGTACACGTCAGCCACACTCAAGGTTCTAAATTACATCATAATTGCCATTGACCAAAGACAATATTGTGCAGCAATAAAAAAAATCTACCAAAAAACATCCTCATTGGTAGATTAAAGAGCCTGGGTTTCTCAATCGACTGCCTTCACAAACTATTTCTCAGATTTCAGTGTGTTAACTTTGGCTACATCTATGGGGTGTCTCAGGGTTTGATTCTCAGGCCGACTATTTTCTGTACATCAGTGATGTCTACAGGTCACTCTCAGATCCACCTCTACGCAGACGAAACCATTTTCTATACATCTGGCCCAATGTTGGACACTGTTAAAAAACATTCAAAAGAGCTTTGATGACATACAACACTCCTTCCCGGACCTCAAACTGGTTTTAAATTCTAGTGAAACAAAAATGCATGCTCTTCAAACATTCACAACTGCCTGCCCAACAAGCATCACTAGTCTGGATGTGTCTGAATTAGACTATGTAGACAACTTCAAATACCTAAGGGTCTGGTTAGACTCTTTACTACCCGTCCAGACCCACAATCTAGGCTTGGCTTCCTTTTTAGTCCTCCTTCACTCTTCCTGCCAAACTTGCCCTTGTGAAAATGAATTTAAGATACCTGCGATTCCTCCTTTTCTCTCCACCCTTTTGTTGACAAAGTCATTATAGCACCGTAACTGATAGCATTCTCTGACTGTCTCCTTTCCCAGAACGTAATATGTGAGGACTGGAACCTTTGAGTGAGCATTTAAGTGCTTTGAATGTGCTTTTCTGCAATTGCTCCCAAGTCCATGCATTCCCGATTTTGAGTAACTCATATAATCGACCTCCCTTTGTTGCTAAGTCCAGTATGTATTGGCCCATGTATTTAATAAGACCTATGCCCTTAACTCGTTCACATTGTTTGGCTCTTATAAGTCATTTATGGCACATACCTTTTCATGGGTCTACTCTGATGCCCTGTGCATCCACTACATGTCCCAGGAAACTCAACTCTGCTTTCCTGAACCCACACTTCTCTCTGTTCATTTTGAGGCCTACACCTTCCATCCGTTTCAGTACATTTCCCAGGTGTACATCGTTCTTGGCCCAATCCTTTCCATACACTATCATGTCATCCATGTATACAGCAACTCCTAAGATCTCTAGAGCTATGCTGATACCAAATGGGAGTCTTTTAAAACAATAGCGACCCACTGGAGTGCTCTGGAGCACCCTGATCTCACAGAATTCTGTGAAATGAACACGGACCCTTAAAGCTAGGGTATGCGATCACTAAAAACTAACAAGAAACAGCTAGCATGTCAAATGATCCAACGGAATAAGTCCCACCTCTACCCTTCAGAGCTACTTTACCTGTCTAACAGAAATAAAGCAACCATAACGGCATTCTTCAACAACTTGGAATCGCTGAAATGCCACGCCAATATTTACTCTGGTCTGATTGCGTACTTTATTTAAAGCTTTTTTGTTCATTGTCGATTCGAACAAAGTCTTAATTTTTTGCTAGTTCTGGGTTGCAATGGGACTTTCTCTGCCATAATTCAGATTATCTTGGTACGTACTGCTGTTTCTTCACAGGTTAGTATGACTGTACGAGCTTCGTCAGATATAGTGAGCCGGGGGCATGCGCCAAATCAGGTATCTCTGGGCACACATTGATGAGGTTGATTGACAGTTACCCTGACAATCCAATCATAGCGCCGAAGAAAGTGATTGGCTTGGTTTATAGTAGGGCTGTGCCTACTACAGACACTCGATTTCTTTCAGATGTGTTTCAAAGCTTTTATTCTTTGGGCTTTTATTAGTATATAAAGTGAGTTTCAACAAATTTGGCAAAAAGTGATCTAAACGCAAACTCACAGAGACTGAATGTAGTGTGCTGTCACGCAGTCTAAACTACACCATAACCCCCAAAAGAATCCCATACGAAGACTTTATATTAGCGACAGAAATAGCATGCAAAAACATAAATAGTCTGAGGGAAAAAGCAGAGCTACGGAATGAAGTAGCAGGGATATTAAAATCAGCCAAATTACCACCCAAAACATAAACAAAGAATGGAAGGCCATGCAGTCGTTAGCTGAAGACAAATCTATCAAAATTCTACCTGTGGATAAAGGAAGGACAACAGTAATAATGGACACTGAAAAATAAGAAAAATGAATGCTAAATATGCTGGAGGTTAAAAACACATATGAAATATTGAAAAAGGATCCTACAGAGGAAAAGAAAAAGAAACTGAAATCTCTACTAAAACCACTAGTAGAGGAAGACAAAATAGAAAAAGATACATATAACCATCTAGTACCCACAGCCAGTTTCAAACCACGCATATATAGCACCCCCAAATCCATAAACCAGACAACCCACTTCACCCAGTTGTGGACAGCATAGGCTCAGTTACCCATAATCTATCAATAGCATTAGTATAACTAATAAAACCTCTGTTGGGCCTTACAAAACAACACTGTAAGAACTCAAAAGAGATGGCAAAAGAATTATACAATTTCAAAGCAGAAAAGGATGAAACATTTATTTCACAAGATTTAGTATCATTGTTCACAAAAACCCCCATCGATGTCACACTCTGAATAGTACAGAACCGATTACAAGCAGACAAAACGTTGAAAAAACGTACAAACTTAACCGTAGAGGACATAGCTCAGTTGCTCACTTTTGTATCCAAATCCACATATTTCCAATTCAAGGGAACTATCTACAAACAAAAAGAGGGATTCGCTATGGGCGACCCACTGTCGGCCATCATGACTGGGTTTTTCATGGAAGACCTGGAATATAAAGCAATAGACACAGTCCCCAAAGAATGTGGATTGTCCCTTTGGAAAAGATATGTGGACGATATATTAGAGAAGGTAAAGGTCGGCCACACTCAGGAACTAACTGACCATTTGAATACAATAGACAACACGGAAAATATAACAGATAAAAAGGATCGAGAGGAAGAAGAACAGTACATGAAAAATGCACTCACACACTGCCAATACCCAGGTTGGGCCATAAACAAGGGAAAAAGGGAGGTCAATGTCAACAATAATAAGGAAGAAAAAAAGAAGACAAAAAAGAGAGGAAGCCGAGGCATGGTCACAAGAGGGATCACAGAGCGCATCCAAAGTGTAATGAGTAAACACCATATAAACACACCTGTAAAACCACACATAAAACTACGCCAGGTTCTTGTACATCCTAAGGACCAGATTGACCCAGAGAAGAAATATAACGTGATATATGAGATCCCATGCCTGTCATGCAATAAAACATATATTGGGGAAACAGGCAGATCATTTAGTACACGCAAGAACCAACGTGATCTCTCATAAATCCGTGATACTACCACGGATACTTAACTTCAAATTCCGTGGCAGGTCCACGGAATGGCTGAATATTCCATGGAATAATCACGGATCCTTAACTTCTAAATCCGTGGCAGTTTCACAGAATCGAAGCATGACAGTAGCAGAGTGTAAATGGCGTAGATTTTGCAGGTTGGTAGTTCGGGGATGGTGGACGGGCGTATAAACATGCGACTCACAAACCAAAGATTGCGAGTTCGAATCCATGCAGACAGTTTGCATATATTCTGTTTTCTATGCAGACGTGTTGCAAATGTGCTTTTTTTCATTTTTTTACTCACTATAAACATGGTTACAAACAATAAATTAAGTTACATCAAGTTAACAGCAAGGTTTCTAAGTCGTTAGGTTAGGGGTTTGGGAAAGGCTTACATCGAATTAACAGCAAGGTCTTACTGTGCGCCAATCGCTGACTTTTCCGTGAAACTGCCACTGATTTTCATCCGTGTTCATTTCACAGAATTTTCGGCCATTCCGTGGAACTGTCACGGATTCTGAGGTTCATACTCCGTGGCAGTTTCACAGATTTCTAAGAGATCAGGCTGATTTAAAGACTGTGTGGGGTACTGTAGGAACGGGAAGCGGATTTTTACAGACCCTGTATTTGTGTGGAAGTTGTCTACAGTGTATAGTAATGTTATTTAAGAATATGTGGGTGTTCTAATAAATATTGCAAAACCATGAAGAGTTAATTTGTTGTGGATTGTTTGCTGGGTAGTCTGATCATGTGAAACTATGTTTATCTTCAAAATAGAAGTGGATAGTAACAATTTACATTTACAAAAAATTAGGAATTTAATATCCAAATGGGCAAAACAAAAACTGGGGTCCAGCCAGTGGTGAATACAGAAAAGTATGTCCAGCCAGTGGTGAAAGCAAAAAAGTATGCTGTCCAGCCAGTGGTGAAAACGGATATAACGTATGCTGTCCATCCAGAGGTGTCCATCCAGAGGTGAGTCTGCGGGGCTGCAGCTGGATGCTATTGCCTTACCTGCTCTAAAAAATGCGCGCCGCCATGACAACGACTCCGGTTGCCAATTTCCGGTTAGTAGCGATAGACTTTCTGTACTAGCAGCAAAAGAATGAGTTCAGGCTCCACATGTGCTGTTGTTGGTTGTTTTAACAATTAAAAGAAAAACTTTCTAGAAACCGAGTGCTTTGATCATAAAATTAAAAGGAGAGAATGCCCTTGTCCGGTTCCTTATCAGCTACATTCAATGCCAGAAAGTAGACGTTTAAAGTGGTTACTGGTTAGCTGCGCTAATAAACACACATGGTTGATAAGTTGGCATTTTAAATGATGTTTTCATAAGCAAGCAGACAAAATGCAGAGAAAAATATATTTAAATAGACAAATGTGTCAGAGAAGGAAACATTCATTTCAAATGAAGAAACATAATGCAGTGAAACCACTGCTGGAGTTTCATAGATTAGCATACCAATTGTAAGCAATTGTGAACCTGCTAACTGCTGCCACACAGGAAAAGTATAATACCAGTGACAGTAAAATAACTGGAAGTAGTATAGTTAGAGAAAATGTGTTGATGAACCTATAATTACACAAATACATGTAGAAGTTAATATGTATATGTACCACTTTCGTTTTATTTCAATTATTTAAACAATTCAGCTCAATTACATACTGTACACAAATATTTTTTTTAAATATCAATTTCATTAATATTTTACATTAATAAAAAATACAAATTGAAAATATATATATTTTTTAATGAATATAGAATATTACATAGGTCACATGTATCCAACTGTTTGAAAGCATGGCCATAGAATATTCAGTTTATAGCCAACTGACTGATTAAGTCAGGCTAGGTGTTGTCACCTGACAGGCTAGGTGTTAATTGGGCACAAAGACCAACATTGAAAGAAAAAAAAATGTTGATCTATCAAATAACTAAAGGAAACAGTAATATTTCAGTAGTGAAATGAGGTATATTGGATGAACAAAAACTGTGCAATATGCATCAAAACAAAATTAGACAGGTGCATACATTTGGGCACCACAACAGAAATATCACATCAATATTTAGTTGAGCCTCGTTTAGCAGAAATTACAGCCTCTAGACACTTCCTATAGCCTGTGATGAGTGTCTGGATTCTGGATGAAGGTATTTTGCTCCATTCCTCTTTGCAAAACATCTCCAGTTCATTTACGTTTAATGGTTGGTGAGCATGGACAGCTCACTTCAAATCACCCAAATGATTTTACATGATATTCAGGTCTGGGGACTGGGATGGCCATACCAGTACTTGTTCCCCTGCATGAATGTCAGACTAGATTTATGACTAGCAGTGTTTTGGGTCGTTGTCTTGTTGAAATATCCAGCCCCAGCTCGGTAAATTCAACTTTGTGACTGATTCCTCTACATTATTCTCAAGTATTAATATTGAGTGGAATCCATGCAACCCTCAACTTTAACAACATTCCCAGTAACGGCACTGGCCACACAGCCCCACAGCATGATATAACCTCCACCAAATTTTACTGTGGGTAGCAAGTGTGTCTTGGAATGCTGTGTTCTTTTGCCATCATGCATATAGTCCCTTGTTATGACCAAATAACTCCATCTTTGTTTCATCAGTCCACAGCACCTTTTTCCAAATTGAAGCTGGCTTGTACAAATGTGCATTTGTATACCTCAAGCGACTCTGTGGCGTGTGTGCAGAAAAAGCTTCTTCCGTATCACTCTCACATACAGCTTCTCCTTGTGAAAAGTGCGCTGAATTGTTGAATGATGCACAGTGACACCATCTGAAGTAAGATGATGTTGTAGGTCTTTGGAGATGAAAGGTCTACTGAAATATTACTGTGTCCTTCAGTTTTTTTAAAAGATCAAAATAAACTTTCTGATCAAAACACCCAATTAATTAGAAATGATAATAATGGATATTGTCAGGGGTGCCTAAACGTTTACATACGAGTGTAGATCTTCATGATAAATTTGGGGAACAACTCGTAAATCCAGTTGAGAAACGAGTGAACCGTGACAAAACTATACCTACAAAATCATATTCAAATATTGCACAATTTGCAAAAACCTATTGTTGTAACAAATACTAAGGTTAATATGTCAAAATGACTAAATTAATGTGTTCTATGCTGTAAATATTAAACAGTGAGTGTTACCAGAGCAACAAATATAATATCATCAGGAAATAGTGTCTTTCCACACTGATTTCAACCATAAGCCTTCTCTCCATTTTATATTCGCTGATGGCCCTTTAATTAATTTGAAGTCTTATTTGAAATCTAAGCAATGAAAAGGCTTCTCTTCAGTGGGTCCTCTCATGTTTAACCAAATGTCCTGACTGGGCAAATCTCTTTCCACACAGAGCACAACAATAATTTCTCTCTCCTGTGTGTATTCGCTGATGAACCTTTAAAGTATATAAGGTTCTAAAATTGCTACCACAGTCTAAGCAGTGGTAAGGCTTCACTCCAGTGTGTATTCGCTGATGAACCTTTAATTCACCTGAAGTTTTAAAACTGCTACCACAGTCTAAGCAGTGGTAAGGCTTCTCTCCAGTGTGCATTCGCTGATGAACCTTTAATTCACCTGAAGTTTTAAAACTGCTACCACAGTCTAAGCAGTGGCAAGGTTTCTCTCCAGTGTGTATTCGCTGATGAACCTTTAATACATTTGAAGTTCTATAACTGCTACCACAGTCTAAGCAGTGGTAAGGCTTCTCTCCAGTGTGAATTCGCTGATGAACCTTTAATTCATTTAATGTTCTATAACTGCTACCACAGTCTAAGCAGTGGTAAGTCTTCTTGCCAGTGTGTATTCCCTGATGTCTAACTAGGTTTCCTGATTGAGCAAATCTCATTTCACACTGATCACAACCATAAGGCTTCTCTCCAGTGTGTATTCGCTGATGAACCTTTAACTCATTAGAAGTTCTACAACTGCTACCACAGTCCAAGCAGTGGTACGGCTTTCTAGCAGTGTGTATTCCCTGATGTTTCTTGAGGTGTTTGGTTTTAGAGATGCTGTTATCTTCATTTTCATGTTGTTCAGCCTCTCCTGATAAGCCCCTCCCACTGAGAAAGTGGCAGTTCAATCTGGGCACTGTGAAACAAAGACAAACAATGGTGGTTCTGTCTTCAGGTAACAAGGTCTATTTGCATTAGTGAATAAAAATGTGAAATTGTATTACTCGTTTTATTCAACACTAGTACGAACAACTCTCCTATTCTTAAGATTGGTTTGGGGGGGATTCTTTTAATATATTTTTTATTTGACTGGACAGGAGGCAGCGAGAGAAAGACAGAGGAAGAGCACAAGGTGTTTCTCAATGTCAAGGATCCTTCGTTGGTAGGACTAGTTCTTCCAAGTCAGGTCCTTCAGAGGCTAGGCGAGACTCCTCCTTAGCATTTGGAGTACACGTAAATTGAACAGGCTAGCAAGTGCACGTTATTGCATCATTCAAGCCTCATCTTCTTCAAAATAAGCCTTTGTAATTGGGAGGGGATGAAAAGTATGTTACACAGCTATCACTTCTAAACTTTAAATAGTTTGCTTCTCACCGATATCCGTTCCTGCTAGTCCCTGTTAAAAAAGACAAAAAAGCTTTGTATAACACTGAATGGTATAATTTTAACGTTACATTTTTTTCTTTAACGAGCCGGCAAAGTCGCGCGCATAGGATTGTGGGTGATTTGGGAGCACGAAGGATACACATATGCATCCTTTACTGTCTATGGGAAATTCTCAGAACGAAGGACTCAGTCCTTGGTTGAAATTCGGAGGATCCTTTACATTGGAACAGTCCTTCGACGGACTTTAATGACGTAGGTTCCTTGAAATTCCAGCTTTGAAGAATCCTTCCTTGACATTGAGAAACACCTACAGAGTCAGCCAAACCTCGAACCCCTGTAGCCAGGGGACATGGGTGCTGTGCAGTCAGGAGCCTAGACTACTATAAAAACCCTAGCAAATAACAACTCTTGAGAGAGTTTAGTTATATTATTGAATTCCAATTACCCACCCATGTCAATTTTCTTGCAGTCAACCATCTGCACAGGCACCCTCTTCAGATTCCATTGTCTTCTCATATTCGACCACCCCTTCAGACCCAGAGATAAGGTGTTACTGGAAGAGGCCAGAGAATAACAGTCAAAATATAGTTCTCAAAATTCTTCATTGATCTTAAATACCATATTTAATTCTGCCAAATAATGAAAAAACTATAATACATTAACAATCGTATGCAAAAGTTTAGGCACCCTTGACAATTTCCATGATTTTAACACATAAAATATAGCCGCAAGCCCTTTTTTCTTAAAAGCGACTTCAAAGTAATTTCATACGTGGTTTAACATTGTTATAAAACATATCCTATATGTTTTGTAACAATTAGACAAACATTTTATGATCTATAGCTTGATTTGGGTCATTCCACATGCAGTTATTATAGATTTAAAGTGCCCCCTAGTGATCAATTTGAATGAGACTTGCAGGGCATGGTTCAGTTACTTATGAGGACATATCCTGAGAGATTTGTCCTGATTGGAGAATAAATATGTGATTAATAGATATATTTCTGTAATGCCACTCACCTAGGTTGCGCTTGTAGTGCCCCCTAGTGGCATATGCATATGCTACGGTGTACAAGGAGATGTCAAAAGTGTTTTTCAAAAGTTTCTAAAGGGCAGAAGTTTTCTAGGCGAACCTTAATGGTCCTTGAGGCATTGAGCCGCACCTGTGTGAGAAATTTCAAGTCAATCGGACTTACATGTGAGAAGCGTGGCTTTTTAAAGTTTGCATTTTGAAGCCTTAATTACAGCGCCACCATGTGGTCGACTGGGTTCATATTTCTATGGAAGCACATGCACACCATTTCCAGTTATTCCAGCTCGCAGGACTTTCAGCCGGGATGGCAGATAAATGGTTATTATTATTATTATTTAACACAAAAACAATAAAGTTCTACCCGCTTCGCCGTTGAAAACTAATAATAGGGTGTTTGGATTAGCAATTTCATTTTGAGCTATCAAACAATTGAAGGACACAGTAATCTTTCGGTAGTGAAAAGAGGTTCATTGGATTAACAGAAAATGTGCAATATACATCAACAAAAATAGACGGTGCATAAATTTAGGCACCCTTGTCATTTTGTTGATTTAAATACCTGTAACTACCTAGCACTGATTAATTAGAACACACAGTTAGTTTGGTGAGCTCATTATGCATTGAACTACCTATACAGGTGCATCCAATCACGAGAAAATGTATTTAAGGTGACCAATTGCATGTTATTGTTCTCTTAAACTCTCCTCTGAAGAGTGGCAACATGTGGTCCTCAAAACAACTCTCAAATAACCTGAAAACAAAGATTGTTTTCAGCCCACAGACCACCTCCAAAGACCTACAACATCATCATGCTGTAGATGGTTTCACTGTGCATCATTCAACAATTCAGCGCACTTTGCACAAGGAGAAGCTGTACGAGAGAGTGCTGCGGAAGAAGCCTTTTCTGTACACACGCTGCAAATAGAGTCGCTTGAGGTATGCAAACGCACATTTGGACAAGCCAATTTCATTTCAGAAGAAGGAGCTGTGGACTGATGAAACAAAGATGGGAGTTACTTGGTCATAACATGGGGCATTATGCATGCCGGCTAAAGAACAGCATTCCAAGACAAACACTACCCACAGTAAAATTTGATGTAGGGCTGTGTGGCCAGTGCCGATACTTGGAATCTTTTGTAAAGTTCAGGGTAGCATGGATTCCAGCAGATACTTGAGAATAATGTAGAGGAATCAGTCACAAAGTTGAAGTTAAGTTTAAGACAACGACTCAAAACACTGTTCAAAATCCACTCTGGCATTAATGCAGAGGAACAAGTACATTGTTCTGGAATGGCCATCCCAGTCCCCAGACCTGAATATCATTGAAAATTTGTGGGGTGATTTGAAGCAGGCTGTCCATGCTTGGCAAACATCAAACCTAACTGAAATGGAGATGTTTTGCAAGGAGAAATGGTCCAAAATCATCCAGAATGCAGACACTCAATACAGGCTATCAGTGGTTAAATTGGGCCGGAGCCCTCCGGGGCTTAGCTCCGGCACATAAGCCTGCTCGGCTGTGTCTGCTTGCAGTCAGTTGCCTACTGGAAATATGTCACATAAAATTTGATGAAAGTGATGCTTTTAAAAACATGATTTGACAATAAATGAAAGATTATTTAAATGGCATGTCTATTTAGTCTCGGCGGAGCTGAGATGAGAACAATCGGAACACGGCCGTATTCTTGTTCAGCTGCTTAATGTTGTTGTCAGTCGACCATCGCGCACTGCTCGCGGATTTCGCATCAAGGTAGTTTTTATGCTACGTTCAGACCGAACGCTAATTGAGCGTGAAATTCACATCTATTGCGTCTAGTTGGACACTTGAACAATTTGAATCCTCTCGCTTGTCCAAAGCGAATAGGACGCGCGAATAAAGCGAGTGTTTAAAGTGAAATAGACGCACGTTCAAGGCAGAATTGAGGTGTTGGGAGGGGAGAGAGGCACCTGTTCAGCGATGGCACCAGGCATTTCCCCCAATGAGACAAACAAATCATCATACTCTTAAAATTATGAATAAGGGACAGCACATTTAATTTGTTAAAATTGCTCCAACACATTGTGTGAAATGTTCAGCATTGTAGATAGTCCAAAGTAATACAAGGCTGGGTTCTTCCGTTTTGGGAAGTTTTTAATTAAAACTAGGGGTGCAACGGATCGTCATTGATCCGTGATCCGTTCGGATCAATATCTTCGGTTCGGCACACACGTGATCCGCGGATTGATTACTGAGGAAAAAAAGTTGTGCGCATGTTCAGTCCGCTCACAGCATGGTCATGGCGAGCGGAGGAACGGAGGAGCTTGAACGCCCGCATCATTTAATTCCCCTGAATGGGAGCAT
>JACXGM010016767.1:0-20222 GCA_016801145.1 Umbra pygmaea
CCCCCCCCCCCCCCCCCCCCCCCCACTAAGGAGCGACTCCTGACGCAACATAGAAGTGGAGGAGGGGCCGGCACCGGTGAGGACAGGGGCCACTGGAGGTGACCAAGGAACAAGGGAGCCTGGGGGCGGCCAGGCAACAGAAGTGCCTGGCAGAGGCCAGGCAGCAGGAAAGCCTGGCGGAGGGGCACTTTGAGTTTAAGAGTATACAATGAAAATGAGGTTGAAGTGCAGATCGTCAGCTTTATTTTGAGTGTATGTTCATGGTGTACATATTAGAAGAACCGTTTAGAAATCAAAGACATTTCTGTACGTGGTCCCCCATTTCCGGGCACCAAAAAACATTGGACAGTTCAACATAATGTAGAATAAAGTAATAATTGTGAATATTTGTTCAATTAATTTAGGGGTTACCTTGGCACTGAGACAGGACAGCTCAAACCCCCACCCACCCCCAGTGCTTAAGGATGGGAGCAGTGGTGAAGTGCCCCTTAAAGTGTTGGAAGTCCGTATTCACCTCAACCGTCCAGGAAAGTCATCGTAGTCCACTATGGGACGTGAGGGGCGCCACTACCAGGCTGAACCCTTTGATGAAGCGACGCTAATAGTTGGCGAACCCCAGGAACTGTTGGAAAGCTTTGATGGACGTGGGCACCAGCCATGCCTTGACTGCATCGGCCTTATTAGTCTCCGTCCGAACCCCTGAAGCAGAAATCCTATATCCCAGGAAGGAGACGTTAGATTAGGCGATGCAACAGTGCCCTCACATGGTGGACATGCTGCTCACAGTCGAGGAGTAAATGAAGATGTCATCAATATACACTGCAGCTCCCTGACCGAGGCTATCCCGGAACACCTCAAGGCCTGAAACACAGCAGGGATGTTCGTCCGCCTGTGTGGCGTAACTACATTTTCATATTGGCCAGTAGTGGTGCTGAAAGCCTTCTTCCATTCATGAACAAGGTTTTATGCACTGTTTGGTCTAAAACACTGCACCATGCATCCGTTCAACAGTGGCAGGGATGAGGGGCATTGGGTACCGGTACCTAACAGTCGACACGTTGAGGGTCCTGTAGTCGACGCAGGGGCACACGTAATGAAGCCCTGATTAATTTAATTGGATGAGTATACATGTTTGTGCCTTATATTATAAAGAGCATTTAATTGAATGAGTATACATGTTTGTGCCTTATATTATAAAGAGCATTTAATTGGATGAGTATACATGTTTGTGCCTTATATTATAAAGAGCATTTAATTGGATGAGTATACATGTTTGTGCCTTATTTTATAAAGAACATTTAAATGGATGAGTATACATGTTTGTGCCTTATATTATAAAGAGCATTTAATTGAATGAGTATACATGTTTGTGCCTTATATTATAATGAGCATTTAATTGGATGAGTATACATGTTTGTGCCTTATTTTATAAAGAACATTTAAATGGATGAGTATACATGTTTGTGCCTTATATTATAAAGAGCATTTAATTGGATGAGTATACATGTTTGTGCCTTATATTATGAAGAGCATTTAAATAGACGAGTATACGTGTTTGTGCCTCATATTATGAAGACCATTTAAATGGACGAGTATATTGGTTTGTGCGTTGTATTATTAAGACCATTTAATGGATGAGTATACAAGTCTGTGCCTTATATTATAAAGACCATTTAAATGGGCGAGTATACATGTTTGTGCGTTGTATTATTAAGACCATTTAATGGATGAGTATACAAGTTTGTGCCTTATATTATAAAGACCATTTAAATAGATGAATATACATGTTTGTGCCTTATATTATAAAAAGCATTTGAATGGACGAGTATATTGGTTTGTTCGTTATATTATAAAGGTAATTTAAATGGATTAACATACATGTGTGTGCGTTAAATTATAATGGACATTTAAATGGATGAGTATACATGTTTTTGCATTATATTATAAAGACCATTTAAATGGATGCGTATACATGTTTTTGCATTATATTATAAAGACCATTTAAATAGATGAGTATACATGTTTTTGCATTATATTGTATAGACCATTTAAATGTACGAGTATACATGTTTGTGTGTTATATTATTAAGGTCATTTAAATATTTGAGTAAACATGTTTCTGTTTACTGAATGTACTGTGCTCTTTAGACCTCCAAAACATTTATTTGACTGAGATGGAATTGGTTTCTGATTTTTAATTGTGTTGGTTACAAGATCCATGTCAGAAAGGTCAATTAAGAGATGAAATCCCTGGTAAAAACTGTTTTTCTTTCAAAAGGGGGACCAATAAATCATTATTTCTTTATTGCCTAAAGTGAAAAATACAACACGCTGTGAATTATGAGTTGGAATGTAAACATTTCTAAATGTCTCATTAGTGATAAATTTATTTAAACATGTAATATTGCTAACTTGGACAAATTATAAACACTCTTGTTAGGTCATACACTCACCACTTCATTAGGTCCACCTGAACAAATGCTCGTTAACACAAATGTCTCATCAGTCAATCAAGTGTCAGCAAGTCAATGCATTAAGGCATGTAGACATGGTCAAGATGATCTGCTGAAGTTCAAACCAAACATCAGAGTGGGAAAGAAAGTTGATTTAAGTGACTTTAAATGTGTCATGGTTGTTGGTGCCAGACGGACTGCTTTGAGTATTTAAGAACATGCTGATCTACTGGGATTTTACCACACAACCATCTCTAGGGTTTACAGAGAATGCTCTGAAGAAGAGACAATATCCAGTGAGCGGCAGTTATCTGGGCAAAAATGCCTTGTTGATGGCAGAGGTCAGAGGAGAATGGCCAGACTGGTTTGAGCTGATAGAAAGGCAACAGTGGACCGGGACAAGATGAAGTAGAGCTTATTCTGTCAATCGCTCTATCCTGCCACTCCTTTGTGAATACACAACCCATTTCCCACTCACACACAGCTAGTCGATTACTTATCCAATGACATGATCCAAGAATAGATCTTAGAGATCAAAGATTTCTGTCTGGGTAAGAAAGTCAGTAATACATTCCAGGGCTGAGTGTGGGTATGCATGGAAACCCAGGAAATTCAGAGGAAACTGTCTCATCTGTAGGTAATGAAAGAAGTGAGATGGAGGCAAAGCATATTTAGCAGCCAAGTTGGGGAAACTAGAAAAGACTCAGTTTTCTTAAAGAACGTAGAATGTTTCGATACCCTTCCTTTTCTCGATTTCTGCTGCAACTTTTGAATGGAAGGGTCAGAATTTGGCTTAAACAACATGAAAGCATGGATCCATTCTGCCTTGTATTAACGGTTCATGCTGGTGGTGGTGTTGATACGACAGGAAGTCTGTGGTCACAGCCCACCCATTCCTATCTCCACTAATTGAACACTGATAAACAATGTGACCTTAATACAATGGGCTGTGTGCCTTCAGATTCCCCCACCGGCACAGCCAGAAGAGGACTGCCCCTCTCTAGGTTTCTGCCTATATTCTCCACATACTGTACTGATGTGTGTCTGACAATACAATTCAATATCAACAGCACATACATATTAAAGAAAAATAACATTTTTGAATTGGTTCTCTGTTAATTGGTTCTTGTTACGTCCCCTGGTCCTAGGTAGTGTTCTCTGTGCTGTGTTTCTGTCCTGTCTGTGTGTTTGTTTTGCTCTGTGTGTCTTTCCCTGTACAGGTGCTGACAATCTTCATCAATCAATCATCACTTATCACTGGCTCCTCCCCTTCGTTATCCAGAGCAGCTGAAGCCAATCATCATATCCCATCATGCCCTTCTGTTTGAGTATAAATGTTTGTCTTGTGTGGTAGCTGGTAGCTTACCGGGAGTTCATGCCATAGCTCTCTGTTGGCTCGTTTTGGTATATGTCTGTGGACATATGTGAACAGCGTTGTGTGTATTAGACTGTGTTTGGCTGTGGTTGTTAAGTAGTAGTTTGTTAGAGTAATGGTATGTTCATGTGTGTTTGGTAGTTTTTATGACAGAGTGAGTTTGACAGTTTGAAGAGTGTGTGTATAGTTATTTAGAACTGCTGTATTGTAGTATTGTTACTTGTGGGAAGTGTTAGACGCCCTTGGGCTTACACCACCCGTTGGGATAACTCGATTGTATATGTGCACTAGGTTAGATCTGAGCGCCCACTCCATGTATTTTTGTTAGGGCGCCTTGACCGTGTGCCGGATAGTTAGTGTTGTGTTTTCGTGAGTTAGTTAGTTTAGGGGTGGGGTGTTCTGTATTAATTCTTTGCTTTGGTTCCACTCAGCCTCTCCTCCTAAACTATTATTTATTTTTACCGTGGCCTAATAAAGCCCTTTGTAGAACGGTACACTCTTGTGTTGTGTCCTTGCTCACACCTACGACCTCATACTCTTTTCTCTGACCGTTTGGGCAGCGAGGTGTAGCATCCCACTCCCCTCCTGGGGAGGCAGTGCGTAACAGTTCTCAACTAGTTAAATTACTGTGAAAAATAAAAGTAATTCTGCCTGCATTGCACTCAATTTCACTCAAATCGTACATGAGATTTTGCAAACTTCGTTTTTTTTTTATTTAAATACATTTTACTGACATGACACTAGCAAGCAGAGGCTAGTGAGACAGTTAGCCTACTGTATGTTGACAGAAACTCTTTCCCCGAGCACTGGTCCGAAATCACTGGTGCATGTTGGCATTGCACTTGCTTTCCGTCTTCCATACATTTAAATATGAAATAGTTGATTACCTCATTACAATATCATTTCTTTAGTGGCCGGGAGGTTGAACATGCCGGTTTCAGCAGCAGTTATTTTTGGAGCCCATTTGAAAACAAGTGGAATAGCATTCTTTTTGTGGTAAGGTGCCCATCAGTTCACTCTGCAAATCCTTCTCAAAGTTTAAAATGCTGGCTACATACAAGCAGTTGCTGCTACTGGCTTTGTTGTCTATTCACGTGATATTTTGGGTTTCGAAAAGTTGACAACCACTCTTTACATTGGTCACTATCCCACTCCGTTTAACAATGATATTAAATGCCTTTCGCCTTTGCATCCTTGATAAAAGCATGTCTGAAAACGCAACAAGTTTTAGGCATCGTAGTTTTTCAGTAATATATTTCTCACAAATAAGAATCAGAACAAAGGTTCCTGAGACACAGAGAAAAAAAACTTGTATGTATATTTTGTACCAAAGACGAAACCATGCTCTTCTCCTTTAGATCTGTCTCTGTACCTTGGTCAAACCTGCAAAGCACTATGGACATTGTAGGATTCTCAAAATACAATGAATCTATTTCCTGGTGGTTTTTCTCTGTGAGTTTGTGGTCGATTGGAAAAATTACCCAAAATTTGAATTTGTGACCCAGTTGTAGGTGAGAGGTGGAGAGCCCGAAAATATGGAATTTTCATTTAGCCGAATTGTCTCTGCAGAGAGAAATCTAATTTAAGATACCTTTCATGTTTATACAGAGAATGATGTGACAACAGAAAACTTTAGTACTGATCCCCTATTGGTCCAATTTGTTAGCATTAGTACAAAATCTCACCAATGGCTATAAGCCCTGAATTCAATTTAACTAGTCTGAGTTTACCGGCCTTAACCAGGAGCCAGCATGTCTTTGATTTCCTATAGGTTGGCCCACTTCCCTTGGGCCTAATGTGGCATTCACACTTTCCTGATGGTATTATAGGCTATGGTAAATACCTAGCCATTGTCTCCATTTAGCCACACTGGCTTTAGTTACATGTATTGTGTTCCAGAGACATCCTATATCCAGAGTTAACACTGATGGCCACATCCTACAATGGAACAAATCTTCTATTTACAGTGAAACAAATCTTCATAGCTGTATAAGTCATTGTCACAGCTTTAGAGTAACTTGATCTTGGATGCATAATTTCAAAATAATCAACAGCTTTTAGGAAATACCAAACAATATAGAGTAAGATTAATGAGACATAATATAGCCCTTCTAGACATTAGAAAGAATTAGTAAATGATGATCCTGACTAAATGCTGATCATTGAACAGAGATTCTGTATTAATTCTACAGGAAACCTCAGTGCAATGAGTGGGATTCTTCTTCTCATATTAGCGCTACATTATTTTATTGCATATTTCCATAAAGCTACTTCTGCACAAGATATAAAAATGACTACACATATTGATTATTACACTGTCAATTACTATGACAAGAGAATACTTATATTGACAGTGTACAATTTTATGGTAGAATGATGTAAAACACAACAGTAATTTAATGTCTGAATTATGTAATTGTCATAAGGCAACATTAATGCTGCAGTAGGGCCTTATTTTCTGTTTGAAAAGGTCAACGTCACATCAACATCAGTGAATAGGATGTGAGGCAAATTAATTCAGAACAAATCCTAATCACTTATGAAAGCTCTCCTGAGAGCTGCTGTATATAGTAAAGGCTTTTTCTAATTTTCTCAGAGTAAAAATGGTCAGGTAGACCACAACTGCCCTCTATATTCAGATTGTTACTATTTGTTTTTTTGGTTGACCCTTTCCAGTGTGTCAGGATTTGATTCAATCTCATTGTTATTTATCCTCCATATGTTTGTGTTCCTTTCCTGCATGTGTTAATTATATCAATCATGTTTACTAATGAATTGTGCAAATTAGATTTTACATCCCAGCTCCTGTAGGAGGGTGACCTGACAACCTACCGCTCAAGGACTCCCAGAGGTCTGTGAAAGAGGGATGTGAGTGCGAGTAAGGACACCAAATGTACTGTCTAAACAATTCTTTTATTTAGCCAAGGTAAATACAGCAGTTTTGGAAGGGGCCTTGCCTACACACTCCCAAGTGTGTCTTAATCTCCCCGGAAAGACAAGAGAAACAAAAGTTATTGACAATAATAATAATTCAATACTTATTTATATAGTCACAACAGATTAATAAAACACAGAACACTACACCAGACAAAGCTCTCTCACACAAACACAACTAGGCCTCAAGACACAGGCCAAACAGAATTATCTACCCACTGATAGAAACCGCAGAATCACCAATATCACACACACCAAAACCAACAGAGAGAGAGAGAGAGTAACCTCAATACAGAGTGAGAGACTGCACCAAATTCACAAAGTGGCCTCAGCCACTACCAAACACCAAACCAATACCATAGACCTAACCAGAGAGAGAAAATAATTTCTTCAAAATGGGCTGGAAGATCGCAACCAACCTAAAGGTGAATACCACTTCACCTACTGACCCGGAGTGTGAGGTCAGTTACTGCCTACAGAACTCAAATTCTCCCCCCACTAACACATTAAAGTCTGGAACATACACCCCCGGCCCCGACCTTTCCTTTACCCTGCTCCTTTGACCCATCTGTAAAGACCTTAAAAAATGCATATAACCAACTGCTCACATACTTCTCCACACAGTTCTCAACCCCCCACTCTCTCCTACCCTCAATCATGCCCACTCCCACCCTGGGGTTAGGATACAGCCACGCGGGAACATTCCCCAGAGCCAATATAGGCCCAATCTCAACAAGGCCCCAGCCCATACTCTGATACCCTCTTTCCCAACCTCCAACCATACCCTCGTTGCTTACCCTCTTCTCAATCCCAACACTCCCCAATACCACAGGTGCCAGATGGCTTTCCAAACTCCCCTTCAGCCTCCCCCAGTAAGCCAACGCCAGTCACTCCCACCTTAAACACAGCAACATTTCCCCGTATCCACCTGCAGTACCACCAGGATCATCCTAAAAGCCCCTACACACACCCTCAGTGCTCTTGCCTGTTTCAGGTCAAGACGCTGTAACACTGACTAGGCTGCTGATCTAAACACAAAGCATCTATAATTCACCAATGACCTAAGCAGTGGTTGATACATGTACAGCAGCCTTTGTCTGCCCCCCAATCACACCCTGCTACCACTCTCATGACATTTAACACCTACCTACACTTTGCCTCTACCTTCCCCACATGCACCCCCCATGTCAGCCATTCATCAATCCACATCCTCAAATATTTACTGTTCCACCCTGCCGCACCTCTGCCACCCGTCTCCTGTAATACACCATAAAACAGAGCTTATCCACTGAGTACCTAAAACACAAAAACAACGGCCAATCATTCACCACCGTCATAGCCTCCTTGATTTTTTTCACAACATACCACACATTCTTCCCCCTCTTCCACACTGCGTCATCATCTGCATACAAAGCCACACCCACTCCCCGATCCACTCCAATAAACACATCATCTATCATCAAGGTGAATAACACCGGGCTAACCACATTTCCATGCAGTTTTCATTGGCCACCTCAAAATCCATTGACAATTCCGAACCCACCCTCACCGTATACTCCGATCAAACAAAACATCCATAATCCAGTTATAAAAATGCCGTCCTATGCCCAGTGCACCTAACTTGATGAATAACCCTTCCCTCCACAATGTGTCATACGCTATCGCAATATCAAAATACACCACACTTATAACCTCTTTCCTGTTCAATTCATCCATGGTAAATCTTCCCCTCCAGAACCCTCTCTGCGCCCCACTCACCAATCCCCTAACCTCCAGGAAAAACATCATCCTATTCACCACCATCTTCTCCATCAACCTATAAGAGGTCAAGCATCAACCTATACATATTAAGAGGTCAACCATCAACCTATACATATTAAGAGGTCAAGATGACCACTGGAGCCAGGTGAACAGGATTCTGTAGACATACTGAGCAGAACAAACACACACAAAGAACACGAACACAAAAATACTTCTTCACTTACAGGCCATGTTTTTGTTTTAACCATGAAATGTCACACCTGATTAAATCAATCAGAGGCTTCAAGCCCTATTTTAAAGATCCAAGCGCATGGCGTGGAGCGCATGGCGTGGAGCGCATGGCGTGGAGCGCATGGCGTGGAGCGCATGGCGTGAAGCGCATGGCGTGAAGCGCATGGCGTGAAGCGCATGGCGTGAAGCGCATGGTGCAAGTGTGCTTTGGGCTTGACCAAATCTACTTTTGCTAGTTTATCAGCGGAAAAAAGGGTCCATGCGCCTGGCGCATGGTTCAAAGGGGTTGTATTAAGTGTCTTCATTAATTCATAGGTGTGTTTTGGGCATAACATGCAATAAACCAATCAGAGACTAATCTCCAATTCCTTTTAAGAGCCAGACGCGTTTGTACTTTGGCGCAAAGCTATTATGATGGCGGATTTGCACCGTAATCTTTTTATTTGTCATCTTTTGCATGTTTGTATGCTGCTGCGCTTCCCTGTGTGCGTGCAACAAGCAAATTATAATGACGTGTTGCACTATTGACTTTAGACCAGGTTTTTGTTGGTCAATGGCGCGATCACTTTCCGATGCCTCAAGATAGCAATACACCTAGAATTATTCGGAACACTCCTTCCTGTAAGACCAGCATGCCCATGGGTGCAAAGATGGGTGAAGGTGCATTTGCTATTTAAATGACGCGAGCGCTGGACGGGAAATTGACAACTGCGTCAGGCTTAAAATAGCAAAGACTTTTGCGTTTGGGCTTTGCGCCGGGTGCATGATAGGGCCCTTAGTGTGCAGTTGGCTAATTGAGTCAGGTGTGCTCATTTATGGTTAAAAAAAACATGGTCTGTCTGGGGGGTCCCGAGGAGAGGGTTAAAACCAATGGTATAATGATCTTAAAGTAAATACTCCCCGTAAGTTATTTAACATTATTTACCATTTAGATGCACATATTTTAAACATTCTATTTCAATTACATGTAAATCTACCTCAAAATGAAAAATGCAAAGTTCAGAACAAATGGTTTATACACACCCCCAGGCAAAAAGATGATTTACAGAGGTTCATATCAAATTTTACAACAACTTCCCACTTACTTCCAAATTTTGGTTGAGTTCTGAAATTTGGGTTGTGGTTTATACAGTTCTAACAAGGTGTGATGTATTAAATTGAAAGGCTGTGGTTAGAGTTCACTGGGGTCAGCCACCCATACCATTATTGAGTCAAAAAAATATTAATTTATCAAATTATAATGGGAACGCTCAGGTGTTTTCAAACACGCGTTTAATTTGATTAGATACAAAAACTGGAAACAACGATTTAGATGGACTGCAAACAAGTTGAAAGAGACAGATGGGAAATTATTCCAGGACACCGGGGGTTAACACCCCTACTTTTATGAATAGTGCCATGGGATCTTTAGTGACCACAAGAGTGTCAGGACATCCGTTTGAAAAGACAGCACCCTTCAAAGGGCAGATGTCCCATCACTGCTGGCTTTTAACATAGGGTGTAAGATGGCTCAGTGATTAATAAATCAGACTTGTAATTGTAAGGTTACCAGTTCGACTCCCAACTGTGTCAAATGTTGTTGTGTCCTTGAGCAAGGCACTTTACCCTACATTCCTCCGGGGGATTCCACTGTAAATCACTCTAGATAAGATTTTCTGCTAAATTGTAATGTAGTGTTTATTAAGACCTAAGTGTCTTCTTATATTGGGGGAAAAATATTTTTTATTATATATGCTAGTGTACTTTGATCTATTTAGAAAATATGATGTACCTGAAGTTTGTACAACGTTATAAGGTAAATACGTATTATAAAAAGTGTTCCACTCGAATGCACCCAATGTCTGAAATACATTAATGATTACGTAAATGTTCTGGTAAAAGCATGAGTAATCAGAGATTGAATATGGTGTTGTTTCCTGTCTCTGACGTTATCTAGAGAGAGTACAATTTGGTAAGAACAGAGATTTTACAGAAAAGAGGAGATATTAAACCTAGACAACAAATGCGGAATGCTCCGGCACAGTAAAAAATATTCCAATCCCTTTCAGGTCGTCATGCTGCGTCAAGGCGTTGCTATGACAATCGTCTCTAAATCCCTGCATGAAAGACATAGTATGATTGAGGAAACTGCTTTTTTGTAAATCAAAATACATTATATCAAAATGAAAAGATATCACATTTACAAAGAAGAAATTACATGTAATTACGCTTCTAATCATATTTACATCTATGCTTCCAATGACGTTTCTACGTTGGTAGAAACGTCAGAGACGTTGGTTTCAGGGAGGAGCCTATATAAAGGTTGTTTTCCACATTCCAAGCTGAACAATCTCCATTTTGTGAGAGCTTTTCCACTGACTGACGCTTTGTCTTCCTGAAAAGGAAAATTCAAAGAAAAGCTGAAAACATAAATCAAGCAAACCAGTCGACCGCTAACCAGTTATTATCCGAAAGGAAAGGAAATCTTATCGTATGTCCGCTATCCAGAACCTCCAAACTTTCGGTAAGACATTTTCAACTAACTTCTAGCTTAGCTACACTTCAGCTAACGACGTCGTTAAATTGGGGGAAGGGCCATCGTCACCGTTAGCTGGAATTGAACATGTACTAACTAGCTATATCAGTAATTCATAATATGCAAATTCCTGTTAACGTATCTTTTGAAATCGAACATTACTTATCCGTGTGACGTGTGCAGTAATACATCTTATTCTAATGCTAACATCCGTCACGTCAGACCATTTTCAACTAGGCCGAAATGCATTTCCTTGTTTAGGCCTCACGATTTTCTAGTCCATTTAATGTGAAGTTAACTGAGTGTATTTCTCCACCATTGACATGTTAATCAATGTACTGTATACTACGGAAAACGGTTGATTTTTGAAAGTATCCGTTTAGGCACCGTATCAACGAACAAACCGAGTACTGTACTGTACAGTCCGTTACTTGCTAGTTCATCTCGGTCCATTTTCACGCCGTCGTTATAATGCGGTTTAAGATGTATCTAATGTTATGGGGAAATTTAAATATTTTAATTGATATGGTTAAGAATATAACTTCAAATGTAACGGTCTATCGCAGATCGACGTCAGTGTGAAATAGTTACAAACTATTACATCTGTTAAATTTTCAGATCGAACCTGATCAGATTGGTCACGCAGTTAGTGAGATTTGTCTAATATTCTAAGTAGTTTTAAAATAGCGGATCTGAGTCTGCGCAGCATAGGCCCTGGCCGCGTGGATAAGACGTTACGTCACCAGTTCATCTGCCCTAGTCTTTATTGTTACTAAACTGGCCCGAAGTCTCTCAATTTAAAGTATCCACAGTTCAGTAGAATTGAGACTTACACGTTTCCTTTTAAACGTACACATTATCCTTTAACTGCACTTATATGAACAAAGCTTTATGCTAGTAAATATTTGTGTAGCAGAAAGGCCAGCCTACAGAATTTATTTCCACCCTCTGTCAGCTGGTTTCGTTTTCATGGGGAATTTAAAATGCTACTAGCATTGTAGATTGTGTGCAGCCATTGAATGCCAAGGATTCAGAGATGATCACGAGGGTATCAAGTCGGTTTTGATTGGTCGAACCGTAAGAAATGCCTTCAAATTGTCTAAATGCCAAATATTGAGATGGGCAGAACAGTTTCATGTTATTGCAGCATAAAAGAATGGCCCTATGCAATTTCTTCATAATATGTAGGAAAGTAATTAGTTTCTGTACTGACACGCAAGCCAAAGTGAGCCACAATGTTGTTCTCAACTGTTGTTGACCTTTTCTCAGACCCCTTTGCTGATGCAACTAAGGGTAATGATCGCCTCCCTGCCGGGACTGAGGACTACATCCACATAAGAATTCAACAGCGCAACGGCCGGAAGACTCTGACCACGGTCCAGGGCATAGCCATTGACTATGATAAGAAGAAGCTAGTCAAGGCTTTCAAGAAGGTATCTTGTGGTTGATGGTGAACACTCACATGGGGCTGGTGTTTAATCTTGACTGTTCTGAGTTTAAATGTTTTGTTTTCAACAGAAATTTGCGTGCAATGGGACAGTGATTGAGCACCCAGAGTATGGTGAAGTGATCCAGCTGCAAGGTGACCAGCGCAAGAATATCTGCACATTTCTTATTGAGGTATGTTAACTCTTGTCCTTTAACCAGTAGGGTCAATGTATTTTAGGCTATAAACTGCCAGATAAAAGCCTAAAGGCAAGGGACCAGCTTCTAATCAGTAGTTATTGGTTTGAGCCTCTTGGTTGTAGTGAAATTCCTTTGTCAAATCTCTCCCCCTCCCCCTTCTAGATCGGTCTGGCGAAAGAAGAGCAGCTCAAGGTCCACGGATTCTAGAAGCTGCCAACAGCCCTGCCCCCTTTCTCCCCCATCACAACACTTCCTGCCTCCCCCGCCTGTGCTGCCTTCACTGCAGCCCCCCTTAAACTAATAATGAATAGCTCTAAATTGAGACTCTTTGCTACCAGTTTAGCTCCCCCTCATATGGGAGAAGTCCAGTGCAAACATGGACACATGGCTCAACAGATGACATGGGATGAGTGGTGATTTGTTTCCTTCCTTGCTTTTTTTAGTTCACTGTGTGCCATGTGAAGGGCACGATTTCATGTAACTCCTTGTTTTGTACAACATGTTTCAATAAAATGATCAGCCCCCCAACTTGCGGAATCCTGTTGTGGTGGGGTGGGATTAGAAGTTTTTGGAGATGGCTCGGTTGTTAATGCTCTCAACTGCATTTCCAAATCAACATGGGGCCGACTGCTTCAAGGTTCAACAGGGCAACTCGTGCCCCGGCAGTGCAGCGTCCTGTCAAGGTGGTGCTTACCATTTGTTTGAACAATATGCATGATTTTCTAATGTTGTAATACTATGATTTTTATTTGACTTGAATAAAATATCCAATATTTACTGGTTGCGCAGTTGGAGTAGGTTTGCTGAAAGCCGTGTTACCGTTGAGCTCTAGTAGTAGGGGAGGTGGGACTTGTTTTGCAAATTCCACATTTTATTCAATAAATATTTAAAATGGATGAAGTTTCAAGTTTTTATTTTGGGTGTAAGTGAGCTTCTAAATGCGAAATGTTTCCATGGGAAATATACACTGTAAATCCACCTTACCTGGATGGAAAGACTGTTTGCTCAGGTTGCTGATCTCTTACTACTTTAGATGATGCTAGAACATGTGAAAATGCTTCATCTACCTTTGGCTTCCAATAAAATCAATCATTACTGGCAAGTGTTTTAGGAACAACATTCCATGTGTAAAAGTAATGTTGGCTACACTGCAATATGAATTACTTTTTTTTGCTGGCTCATTATTTTAATTTTAGGGTCCTGGGTGTCAGAGGAGAGTCAGGTTATTTGTTCTCTGCCCATTATTTTAGCCTAGAGACTTTTTTGTCAAATGATATGAGGCGGCAAGGAGGCCTGGCTAAGTCCACTGACCGCTAAGAACAATGATTTGTTGTTCACTCTGTGAGGAGGCCAGTGTGCCCCAATTGCTCCCAAAATTACTACAAATAACTGTTGGTCCATTGATTCTCGAAAAGTATTACATTAAAGCAGAGTTGTACAATGTAAAATTATCGGTTGTGCTGAGTTCACAAGTTTGGGGAAGTTCCTAAATATGTCAGTCTCAAGCTTCCCACAACTGTGGTACTGCATCAAATCCCATTGAGGTTTGTCGTATTCCTAAATTATTTTCAAACGAACCTAACTGTAAATAAACAAACTATAGCATCAAACACTGTTTTTGTTGGTATGTGTAAATATATGTTCAGACTTTTCTGTCCAATTTACAGTCCAATCCATCACCTGTCTACCAAGAGGTGTATTCATTATTTTTTAAATTCGATTAGAAGAACACAAAGAACATTCCTAGTGGATCAGTACAGTAATACTACAAACATATCTACGCGATGTTTTAGCAGACATCTTCAGTATATCATAGTCGGGCACAGTCAGACGCTGTGTGATGCTTCTTAAAACATCGAACCATTCCTTATTATTCTCACTAGGGGGCACTATAACAACATCGTAATTTCAATTTTGTTATGGACATGGTTTAACCACGTAGAAGGAATGTTTTTTCTATCTCGAATGTAGTTTGGAGGACACAGTGACTGTATATGAGTCCAAGTGCTACTAGACTTGGATGTCAGTCAACATGGTTGTTGATTTTCATATGAGTTAGCCAATACTTAGTGGGTCTTCTTTATCTGCCTATGATCTTGCTTAGTTTTATTATATTTAGTGACTCCAGTAACTCCATTCTATAGGATGAGAAGGCCAGGTAAGCTTTTATTTTGGCTGGGTTTCAAACTACCATAGGGGGTTTTAAACGGAGGTCTTTGAACGTGAATATTTCGCCAGAAAGGTATCTTCTTTAAAAAAAAATGTAGTCAGTTATTTCTCGTTTAATCAAATATTGTTCTTTCTTGCAGGTTTACTTATAAAACGTGGTTTGTGTAAAATAATCAACATTTCACGCCCGGTTGAAGAAGACTTATCTACGTAAGATATTTCAGTTTTGTGTTTTTAATAATTTCAACATAATAACGAAACAAAAATCCGCCAAAAAGTGTGGAGTATGATGTGTGGACATGTGGGGGGAAATCCTCTTTAATTGTAAGAAACTCTTGAGTTGTTGAAACGACAAAATCTCAAAAAGTTCAAGGGCTGTAGAATTGCTCATAGGACTTTTAGTAATTGAAAAGTGTTTTCCAGGCAGAGCTGCCTTGGAGGGAGAAGCCATTTGATTGGTTGATTCAAAACTGAGGGCAGACCTCACATGACATCGGAAATGTGCACATGAGCATAGTTTTCTCAGTTTTTAACAATATCTAACTGTACACCTAACCTTAACCACACTGGAGTGTTAAAATGTAATCCTGTGCTATATATATATATATATATATCGTAATTATAAATCAGAATTAAACCTAATGTGAGGTCCGCCCTCAGTTTTGAATGAACCAATCAAATGACTTCTGCCTCCAAGGCAGATCTGCCTGGAGAACACTTTTCATTAACTAAGTCCTATGAGCGTAGAATGTCTATAGTTACTCTATACATAAAACCACAGTACGCCGCAGCGCCTGAGCAACACAGAGCATGGTCTAAATGTAGAGGCGTTAATGCAATCTGGAGTTTGAATAGTTAAATGGTTTTATAGGCTTTTGAACAGGATACATATTTCGACTGTTAATCAAAAGGCTTTCTTGGTGGTTCCCTTGAGTTAGTGCAATAACAAAATTTACATATGTAACTATGTTTAAACTGGGCATGGTTGCACCATAAGAGTCTGGGCACTAATCGATATTCAGGGGTCTGTAAACAGAAGTTATGAAGTGTGCTTGTAGCAAGAATGTGCGTATGCGCGAGTGTGTGGGTCTGGTCAAAGATCAGTTAATTTAGTTAAAGTGTTGAACAGTGTAATGGCTTACAATTAGAACCTATTAAGTAACATGCTGCTGTGGAAACCTTATCTCCGATGCAGCGCTGTTGTGTTTGACGGTACAGCACATGGCTGGGGTTCTTGATGCTGGAGGCAATTGTCTTGCACCACTTTGGATAGATGTCCTGGATGTGTGGAAACCTGGCCCCGGAGATGTCCTGGATCATCTTCACTTCCTGCTGTAGGGCAGTGAGCTCATGTGTGGAGCTGCTCCCTTACCGGGTTGTGAGGCAGCCTATTAGGAGCCTCTCCACGGGGCAGTGGTAGTAAGAGTAAGGACCTAGGGTGACATGCCACATAACCTTTCTTACCATTAAAGAGCAGAGCTGCTGTTGTACCAATAGTGGCATTGATGAGCCATAACAGGGTCATTATGATTGACCTCTAGTCCCCTTTATACATCATATTGTTTTCCTTCGCACATCTTTCTATTTTTATTATTATTGTTAGTGCATTGTTAGAGTTGGAACCAGGGCACAATATTTTTAATGTACGTGCAAAAACGCCTGTGGTCTTCTGTACACGTGACAAATAAACTTCACAAGTCCTGAACTTTGTTCATTCTGCGAACAGCCGCAACAACAAGACGTTGCCTAATGAAGACTCTGAGTGACAGTGTACTTCCTTTAAGTTGTTTGGTAAATCTTTGAACATATCCCAGTCTGTGTTCAGCCTTGAAGCATTGAGTCAGCCTCCTCTGATTTCCACTCTTGAGACCTTGATGTATTTTGAGTCCTTCAGGCAGTGAATTAACAGCCAGTGGAAGAACTAATACTGTTAAATGCTTTTAAAAAACATTCAAGTACTAGAAAATAAGGATCCTATGTGACAGTCCTTCATCTGTCTGAATTTGAAATGTAAAAAGGTACACAACCCAGTGTAAAAATATCTTCACATATCCCTCTTTTTGTAGTGTCAAAAAATATTTTTCATACCTTCCAAGCTATAAAATTAAAAACAAAAGTGTAGCTTACAACCACAAATAACACTACGTACTAAGCCTACACACACAACTGCCAAACGAAAGCTTGCTCACTGTGCTATCACTCTAAGATTAGTTGTGGTTGCTGACAATGATCAGTTAGGAGAAAATCAAATTTGTGACGTACTGTAAACCAGGGAAAACCCCCACTAGCCTTTGATATACTTATCAAAATAACACATAAACTTCCCTGACACAATATTTGTTACAATAACAACATTGCAGTTGTAGGTTTAACAACACCGTAGATTCCCAAGCCTCGGAAACAAGTAGTTCACCTTTTTTATGCTGGCTCAGACAATGTTGAGTGTTGCTTAGTGTTTGGGTAAGCCAGTTAGATTGTTTCTGAAAACTGCTGACTCTTTCGGTGGGCAGACAGGCAGTTTTTAACAGGAGGGTGATACATACCAATGATTTGGCTGGTTTCCTAGGGCCACTGCCAGTCGTCAGATGCTGGCCCCCGGTCAGAGGCCCGTCGGCACGTTGGGCAGCATCCCCTCAAACTGGGGGAGAATTGCAGCTAAACTGTGGTCACTCAGTTTGGTTTGACTCACCAACCCACCCTCACAGAGTCTTCCTGTTAACACAGTAGCTCTGATATGCTCAGGCAATCTTGTTGGCGTTCATTGGATAACATGTATTTACACAATTGAGAGCATATTATACACATACGTTATGTTAACACCCCCACTTGGTCTCACATTGTAACTTTCTTTACTGTAAATATACCCTGAGGTCTTCTGCCTCTGATCCTATTAACTTTTCACGCATGGTTGTTTTCCAAACACATACTTTGCGAACTTAATGAATTTACATTTCGATGCAGTTTTCGTCATCATATCTGCTACCATTTGATCTGTTGGGCAGTATTCCAAAACGATCTTTCCTTCTTTTACGGTAGATCTTACAAAGTGATACTTTGTCTATATTCTTGCTTCTCTGCTAACATTATTGTGCCTTTGATATCCTCATAAACCCTAGGTAGTTCGTATTGATGTGTGTCCATACCTGCTAGCAATTGTACTAGGTACATACACTCTTCTGTAGTTGCTGCTAACACCATTTACTCTGCCTCACAAGTAGGCTGCGTTTTGAATTTCAATGAAATCAAGGGACCATTTTCATTTAGGGGTACACAGTATCCGGTTGTACTACGTCTATCTGCTGCATCAGTCACCCAATCTGCATCACTGTATTTATGTAGTCCCAGTTTGTCTTTGTCACACTTTCATTAGCACAACTCTTTCTCCATTGTGTCTTGCAGATATCTCAATACATTCACTGTAGTCCATTGTTCTTACAGTTTTCTGAATATAAAACTCAAGTCAGGTCTTAAACATGTAGTTGAATCAGGCTACCTCTTCTTTATTTTGACTCATCATCTCTGCGTCATCAGTATATTTCCTTTTTTCTTCACAAAGCGTTGCTCTAGGCTTACAATCTTGCATGCCAAACTTTTCAAGTAATTTTTCTGTGACAGTTTCACACACTCATCATTTTGGTCAAAATCAATACCAAGAAAATGTTTCAGTCTTTCATCTTAGATTTTGCTCCAACCACCCTCTTCATAACCTTCACTAGCAGCAATGATCAAATCATCTACCCATATTTCATTATCACTTTCTCATTGTCTCTTTCCCTTGTGTAAACACAATGATCGGCTGGGTTTATTTTGATCAGCCGTGTAGCATTTTGTTCCAATTCCTTCCTGATTGTGCTATTCCGTATAGTGACTTTTCTACTTTGCAAACCAACTTTTCATTTGTGCTAGATTCCACATTGTATCCTTCAGGTTGCTCCTTGTACATCTCGCAATCTATTGGTGCAGGTAAGTTGACATCCATTTGGTGTAAAATCAGGTTTTCCAGCTTTTTGCATCAATACTCTGATACTGGTCAGGTTGGCAGTGTGAAGGTCTCCTCATAATCTACACCCATCTCCTGACTGGATCCTTTTGCGACATACTGTGCCTTATATTTGTCAGATCCATCAACATGACATTTGATTGTATATACTCATCTACCTCCCACCGCTTTCTTATCCTCAGGCAAGGGTAATGTAAATGTGTCATTTTCTCTTGGTGAGTGCATTTCATCATCCATTGCATTAACCAATTTCGAGTTAGTTAAGGTCCAAGCTTCCCTGAATGTAAGGGGTACGTTACATGCCACTCCGTAATAGTAATCTATGTTCATCGTTATCTCGTCGTCACTTTCTTCGTCTGATATGTATTCACTCAAATATCCTGGCTTCTGCCTCACTCTGGAAGGGTATCGTTTAGGCTCGCTATCTGTTCCAACTGTCTGCACTTGACTATTCTCCTGGAAACTGGTCCTGGGTACGTCCTGGGCTTACGTCAGTATTTAGTCTGGTCCTGGGTACGTCCTGGGCTTACGTCAGTATTTAGTCTGGTCCTGCTGTCCCTATTCTGCATCTCCATGTCATTATCGTTAGGTGCCATGTCAGTTTGTGTCTGCTGCTCTGCGATTGTTTTGGTCATAAACTTTTGTACTTTCCCATTATTAGGACCATAGACCACGCAGGATGGACTATTCTTGTTGTACCCGGGAAAAACCCTCTTCTTACACCTTGAGTCTAGCTTTTTCTTTTCCTGTTTGTAGGCATAACACTCTGACCCAAAGTTCTGCATTCTAGATCGGTTTAGTCTCCTCCCTGTCAACATTTGGTAAGGTGTCTGTTGTGTGTGATTGTTGTAGCATCTGTTCCTTACTACAGCGGCTGTCTGCACTGCATGGGTCCATATCTCTTTTGCTAACTTACTCTTTATAACCATACTTCTAGCCATGTCAAGTAAAGTGCGGTAATTTGCACAGTTACCATTTGCACTGTCATACTAGTGTTAACTTATTTCATTGTATTTGCCTGCTACTCTGTACACTGCATTCAACTGCATTCAACTGCACATTCAACTGCACTTTTCTATCTTTCTCCCTTACCCGACCCATTGTGTTATTCTTGTGTATTTGTATTCATGTGTAACTCTGTCTGTACTTGCACCTTTG